>CM035407.1:213115268-213227768 GCA_020310875.1 Ceratopteris richardii | reverse complement strand
AGATAGATAGATAGATAGATAGATAGATAGATAGATAGATAGATAGATAGATAGATAGATAGATAGATAGATAGATAGATAGATAGATAGATAGATAGATAGATAGATAGATAGATAGATAGATAGATAGATAGATAGATAGATATTTGGGTGGCAACCTCTTAATAAGATAGGTGGTAGTAGATACAGTCACTGCCCATAATTGATTAGGTAACCTCTTTTCATTAAGCATTGATCTAATTGTTTCCACAATCAACCTATTTCTCCTCTCTACTATCCCATTTTGCTCAAGGGTATACCTTGTAGTAATCTCCATTTTGATACCTTTGTCCTGCAAGAATGCATCAAATTCGTTGGAGAAGTACTCAACTCCTCCATCTGATCTTAGTCTCTTTAGGCTTCAACGTGTTTGGTTTTCCACAAGTGCAAGATAATTCTTAAAGAAACTGAACACTTCATCTTTATGTTTCATAAAGTACAAGATAGTCCACCTATTGAAATCATCAATGAAAAACACATAGTACCTTGAGCCAGAAATTGAAGGGTCCTTGCTTGGTCCCCACACATTTGTGTGGACAAGTTCTAAGTAGTCCTCATGCATGTAACTGAAGGGCTTTGGTGTGTAGAACAAGAGGAGGAAGGAGGAGATGAAGGGAGAGAGAAGAAGAGAAGAGATGCGCATAGATGCATGGGAGCTTGGAAACCCACATAATGATCTCTCTTGAGGCAATGCTCTATATATGATGTATATATATGAATATGGGGTAAGGTCACATGACCCTTACATTCCCAACTCCTCCATTTGACCTTAGTCTCTCTAGGCTTCTTCCTCTTTGGTTTTCCACAAGTGCAAGAAACTTGTTAAAGAAATTGAACACTTCATCTTTATATTTCATAAAGTACAAGATTGTCCACCTACTAAAATCATCAATGAAGACACATAGTACCTTGAGCCAGAAATTGAAGGGTCCTTGCTTGGACCCCACACATCTGTGTGGACAAGTTCCAAGCAATCCTCATGCATGTAACTGAAGGGCTTTGGTGTGCAGAACAAGAGGAGGAAGGAGGAGATGGAGGGAGAGAGAAGAAAAGGCGAGATGTGCACATATGCGTGGGAGCCTCAAAACCCACATAATGATCTCTCTTGAGGCAATGCTCTATATATGATGTATATATATGAATATGGGGTAAGGTCACATGACCCTTACATCCCCAACAATCTCCCACTTAAGGATCAATGTGACCATAAGTGGTAAAACATACAAAGAATGATGTAGGACTATACAATAATGTACGGGAAGAGTCCAGATCTCAAACCGTATGGATTAGCCTACACCAACTGCCTTGAAGGTGTATCCATGCACTTCAAACTGCTCT
The DNA here is from genome assembly GCA_020310875.1 of Ceratopteris richardii. Taxonomy (NCBI): domain Eukaryota; kingdom Viridiplantae; phylum Streptophyta; class Polypodiopsida; order Polypodiales; family Pteridaceae; genus Ceratopteris; species Ceratopteris richardii. The sequence goes on along the minus strand of CM035407.1, from coordinate 213,226,391 downwards.
AGACTCATATTGATAAGAGTCGAGCTCACATCTGACTAATGCAAGAACTCATGAAGTTCCTGCAAACTCCCACTCGCTCTATGCCTATGTTAATCATCAAATGACTAACAACTTCAAGTGCAAATGCTCCAATAGCAACTATAATATCTGGTCTCGAGCATAACAACTCGTACATCAGACTCCCAAATGCTGATGAAACATGTGCTATTGTGGCTAACCTAAGTATGTTAGCCATACCTATATCCAAGGCATCTAAAGCATCATCATCAAGACCAACATGTCCTCACATATCTGTGTCAACATCTAGCATGAGAGAATCCAAGAATGACTGCATAACTGTTGATTCCTTAGCATCCAAATCAGCCATCCTATCAACCAAGGATGTGTCTAGCTATGCATCCTGAGAGCTAAATTGTTCTATCATACATTGTGTACCATGAGAGCAATCCTACTCTACTTCACCAAGTGTATGATCATGCTCCACATGAGCTAATCACACAACATCAACACCAAGGTCAAACTGATGATCACACTCTAACAGAGTATCATCACAATGCTCTACATGAGCATCCATCTCATGCTCCAAAGAATCCAACTGATCATGCAAAGTGTGCTCCATAAGAGCATCCATATGATCAATGAAATCATGCTCTATATAAGCATCATGAGCATCCACAACATGCTCTACATATGCATCCATCTAAGCATCTGAATCTTGCCATACATGTGCATCATGAGTGTCAAGAGACCTATCTATAGGTAGACAAAATGAGACATGAAGAGTCTCACATTGCACATAAGGTTGAACTCCCACTAAGACAAGATTGTCTCTCACATGAAGTACCTGCACTGGATACATGTGTCCAACTCTGGCACCTTTGACAAGCATAAGTTGTCCCAACTGCAATTGAAAATGATACTCACCAAGGAATGCATAACATCTGCTCTCCTGTAACTAGCTAACTGAAATCAAGCTCATAGGGAATGAAGGCACATAGCGTACATGTCTGAGTATAAGTGATGCTCCACTAGGTAGCATAATGCATACATCTCCTGCACCCTCAATATCATATGTCATACCATCAGGAAAGTGCACACATCCACGAGCCTCACCTGAGAATCGAAAAAACCACTCGTGATGTGGAGTAACATGAAAATCGACTAATGCATCAAGCAACCAAGCCATATGTGTTCTATCCAATTTACAAGAGGAATCCAGAGATGAACCATAGGAGAAAGTGATATCATCATCACGGGCATAATCAACTTCCATAGACTTTCCTGAAATCACTACTTGACCTGCATCACATGCATGTCTCTTATGTCATCGTCGCATCCGCCTAAAGCAACATCATCGAATATGGCCCTCATGACCACAGTGCCAACATCGAAGTCGTTGATGTGATCTATGTCTCACATGAGTTGATGGACTCGCATACATATCATGTAGTCTCTGCCATAATGCACTACTCGTCTCCTCATACATAACAAACTCATATATAGAATCCACAAGTTGTAATTGGATAGTGGAGCTGGCCAATGCATCCATATCCGTCCATACGGGGTATGTCACAAGGCCTCTGTGCATCTCTATGCACATACATGTGTAGCCCTACACAAACCAATGTATGCAACATCTGAGCTTTCCATCTCGGAAAGTCAATGCCATCAAAATGAGAAGACACCATGTTGGCAATCCAAGAGAATAGCAATGTAATAAGAGACTAGAAATAATACTCTATCCTTAATAGGATCACAACTGCATATCCATATGCATAACTCACATCACAAATGTCTCACTGGAGAAGAAACTATGTGAATCACATGTCACATAACCATGCATCTACCATCCATATAAAACCATGAGCATAAGACTGCTCACCAAGTCTCCAAACCGACCAAGTAGATGTGAATGAATCTTGGAAAAAATTCGATAGAGTATCCCCTGTAAACTGAGCAATCAAACAAGATAACCAATAACAAAAGAACAATGAGTAGCCTGTCACCACCTATCACTGATCAAATCAAAGATAATGGCAAATACACATGCCAAAAAACTGATAGCAATACATGCTAATACAATGGTGATACACCTCCCACTCAAGAATAGATCTTGTAAGATGGTCCAACCTCTCATGAACGATGTGTGACCAAGTCTAAGTGAATGGAGATAATCAATGATCCAATGCTATCACACAAGCTTCAAGCTCCACTAGAGCTCTCTTCTAGCATAAAAGCTATTGAAATTTTGGCAGCATCTCCTCTGTAAAATAGACTCTGAACCAAATAAACCATGTGGGAATAACCATCCACATATGCCAAGAATCACACTGGCAAATACATATCAGTCAATGACCAAATGCTAATAACGGTGACAAATGAATGTGTAACTAAGGCTCCAATCTGGATCATGTACCTTCAAAGAAAACAAAGATACAAGTACCAATCTAGATCCAATGTCAACTCTTATAAAATGATGTACAACCGATAAGTAAATCCATAACCAAGTGGCATAAGCAAGATATAAACCACAATGCCACTATACATCCATGATCGAACTCATGATGACATAAACCTCAAAAAGGACTATACCACAATGTCATCTCACATGCCAAACACATGACAAGATTACACTCTACTCTCATATGGAGGAGCTACCACAGTGATCATACATGGATAATTCCTTCAAGCTCTAAAAATAAGAGCTCGCACACCAAAAAATCTCTCTCGAAGAAGTTCCAAACCAAGATGAAACTCCAAAAGCAACTAGGGTTGTTTTGGTGAAAATATGCTGCTCTGTGGTTTGTTGTTTCAGAGGTGATAACCTCTGAATCTGAACTTTTGCTCTTTAGAAAACATAGAGATCTCATTATTGGCTACGTGACAAGATAAAGAACACCTCAATCAAAGATATGTAGCTCAAGATATGCACAAAACAAACATCAGCTATCAATTTCACCTTCATATGCAACACTACTGCTCCTTATTTTGTAATTTTGGTGACCTATCACTCAGAATTTGGAGTTAGATTTTGCTACAAAATTGTAGAGGCTATTCAAAGCTACGCATAGCAAGTTGAATAATATCATTCTAATTTGTAGAATGCAACTTATAGCCAAAACACTAACCTGCTGTTCAAGTGATTGTAGATTTGTCTTCTACATCAATTTGCATTTTTTGAATTTTTGGCAATCTAAAACTCCAAATCAGATTCTGCAACCGTCTGCGAAATTGTAGCTCTCTATGCTAGCTACACATAGAACTTTAAAATGCATCAATCCGAGCTTTCTATCTCGCATGATGGCCAAAATACTAAACTGCTATTGAGAGATTCTGACCTGCACTTTCACCTCTTGTGACCTAAGCTTCCATTGAAGCTTCTTGCACACAAGCTTTCACCATGCTCTGATACAAATGAGGGCTTTGGTGTGCAGAACAAGAGGAGAAAGGAGGAGATGGAGGGAGAGAGAAGAATAGAGGAGATGTGCAAAGATGTGTGGGAGCCTCGAAACCCACATAATGATCTCTCTTGAGGCAATGCTCTATATATGATGTATATATATGAATATGGGGTTAGGTCACATGACCCTTACATGCCCCACACCAACCTTTCTTTGAGAAGGGTAACCTGTGTGATTTACCAAACTGACATGCACTAGATTTATAGATCATGTGTTGCTTGGATACATTAGGTATCCCAAGCACAGATTGATCTCTACATATTTGCTTCAAGGTTCTCTCACCAATGTGCCCTAATCTCTTATGAAAAATCTGAAGCTCTCACAATGTTTGATCCTCGTAATTATAAACTGCAATATTTCTAGTGTCCTCAAGTTCAAATGTAAATAATCTACCTATTTTTTCTCCCTTGGCAAATCTTTTAAATCCATGTTGGGGGTCCTCCACAAAAGCTCCATATCTATTGAACCTAACCTACAAAAATTTTTCCACTATCTTCCAACACTCATCAAATTCGTGGTGAGTGTAGGTACATAAAGAACCCTCCTCAACATATTTCTATATCCCATCAGAAGTTTTGACATTTCCTACCTTGACCACTGAATGCTTGGTGTCATCACTTGTGTGCACTTGGTGCTTTCCCTGGGCTCCTCAAGATCAGAAAGAAGAGCTACATTGCGTGCTACATGGTTCGAACAACCTGAATCAATATCGAAGAGGTGCTCATCATTCATGCCTTGTTTTGATGTCATATTCATAACTAGAAGAGAATCCTCTTGATCCTCTATGTAATTGTTGTAGTCCTTTTTTTATTTGTATCCTCCTTGATAGTTGTTATTGTAATTGTTGTTGTAGTTGTTGTTGTAGTTGTTGTTGTAGCCATGGTTGTAGCCTTTCTCTTCATTGTGTGTATCCACCTCTTTGATATCCTCTTCCTCTTTGGTTCTTGAAGTCCCTATAGCACTCATCTGTAGTGTGATTAGACAATCCACATATGTTGCATGGGGAAGAGTTGAAAGGTCTCCCCCTACCTTGCTTACCTCCTCTGCCCTTCCTCTTGAGTTCCTACCTCTCCCTACATAGTTAGCTTGAGAAGTAGTACCTTCATCTTCAACCTTTTTGCTTTTACCTTTCTCTTTAGAATTTCCTTTATCTGTGTATAGAGCAGAAGAGTTGTTACCTCCTGATGGTTCTCCATTTTGTTGAGCTTGGCTTCATGGGTAAAGAGTTGTCCCATGATTGTGGTAAGATCTAGAATTTGCATATCCAATGTAAAGGTCCATAGTAGTTGTGAAATCTTCCCACTTATCATCTGGCTTGATGCCATTCATTACTTGTCTCACTATTTGCTCCTCTTCAATCCCCTCTCCTATGCTTGCCAAGTGGTCAGCCACATCTTTGACTTTGGTTACATATTTTGAAACAATTTTCTTGGGTTGCTTCCTTTGAGTGGTTAACTCAATCCATAGTTGATTTTTCTAGCTCTTGTATTGGAGGAAAAGAATGAAGACAATGTATCCTAAGTCTCTTGCAAAGTTTTAAAATTCCTAATGTGTGGAAGAAGGAATTCAGAAATAGAGTTAAGTAGATATGACCTTGCTAAAGCATCTTTGGCACACCATGAGTTGAGTCTTTCAACCTCCTCTCTTGTACGTTGTCATTTGCTTCTCAAAATGGGCATCTCCTCATCTCCTGATATGTATCCATAGAGACTCCTTCCTTGTAAATATGTCTTCATACTAAAGGAACATGATTGGTAGTTGTTCTTGTCCAATTTATCAATTAAAAAAGGGAAACCATCTCCCATTTTACTTCAACTTGCTCTGATACCATTATTGGGAGAGATGGATGGATACCACAAGAGGATGCGTTGGTACTGCTAATCCTTGCTTTGTACCTGCCCTGTTTCACTTCAAAGTTGTGTTATAGGCCCTTTAGCTTTCTAATGACACTAAATAAGTGCCTATGTATTTTGGAAATGATGCTTCAAACAATTGAATCAAAACAGATAACTTTGCAACTAGCTTGTGATAAAAAACTTGTTGTTTTGGTGGATACTTGTTGGATATTTAGCTCAGTTCTCATAGTAGAGTAGCAATTAGGAAAGTTCCTTTTGAAGGTATCTAATTAGCTTAGAGAGCTAATGATTCCAAGTGGAATCACTTAAAATGATGAACTATGTACTGAGCAATCAATTTAACAATCAATAGCTTACCCCCGATATGTTAGGAGCTACATAGAGAATGACTAGTGAACACTTCGAGGCAGTTTTCTCCCAATTTGGTGAATCAAAATTCTTCAAATCTTGAGACCTTGTAGCAGACGTTGAGCTAGTTCCGACAAGCTACAAAACTTGATGGAAGAATGGTTGAGATATGAGCATTCAGATTATATTCTTTTGAGTGAACATAGCAGAGATGAAGACAGATGTGATCAATAATGTAATGTATTATAGAACAATGTTATACATGATCATTGGCATAGATATGATGCCGAATGATGGTACAAAGAGTAGGCTATGATGTAAGCCACTCAACCTCTTCATTTGATCAACAATAGGCACAAGAATGGAGGCACACTAGTCGCGAGATTACAAGTACCTTTTATAATGAGTTCATCATTCAAATTTGAATTTGAATTCAAATTTGTCTTCACCTAAAAATGTTCCTCTAAGTAATGATTCTACCAAATGAGATTCGTAGCTTTTAGTTCTCCAAACCCCATGAGATGTATGGCATGGAAAGGTTCTCTCATGAAGTTATCTTTTACAAATGGTAACTAATAAAAAAATTACAAGCCATGGTTCATATGATCCATCAAAGTCTTCTTCAATGCCTAGCCAAATTTGAAGGCTTGACATTTGCACCAACAAATTTTCCAAGCTATGTGGAAAGAGGTCAATCCACAAAAGGAAGTAAGCCCAAAGCTTTGCAAAAAGCTTCAAACATCTCCTGAGGTAGAGTCTTTGTAAAAAGGTCTTCAATGTTATCCTATGTGGGCACATATGCCAAATAGATCTGCCTAGCAAAGAGCCTCTCACTCACATAATGATATTGCACCTCAATGTGCTTTGGCCAAGCATGGAGGACAGAGTTTCTCGCAACTGCCAATGCGCTTTGGTTGTGAGTAAGGATGGTGGTGGTAGAAGACTGACAACCACCCAAATCAGCCAAAAGGTGTCTAAGCCACACACACACTCAACAGTGATTGTGAAAGCTACCCTATACTCAACCTCATAATTAGAAGTGGCCACAGTAGGATGCTTCTTGCTCAATCAAGATATGCATGAGGTACCAAGCATGAAGCAAAAACCACTGGTGGACACATGAGTGTCATAGCAACAAGCCTACCCAGAATCAAAAAAAGCATGTAAATCTAGTGGTAGTGATCCCCCCTTGGGATAAAAAATCCAAGTATATGGGTACCACTACGGTAGCAAAAGATGTGCTTAATCACCTGCCAATGCTTGACTAATGTGCAATGCATAAACTTGCTCAACTAAGAGACAAGAAGCTAAATATCAGGCCGAGTTATACAGAAGTAGATCAAGTATCCACTAGCCTATTAATAGGTAACAATGTCAAATGCATCTTGAGCATCATGAAGACTCAACCGTAAACCTATTTCCGTAGGAGTGGAAATAGTTTTGCAATCTTCAAGGCCAAAATGTTGAAATAATCTGTCAACATGTTTTTTTGACATAGAGCTCTTCCAGCATTAACTTGCATAAATTGAATGCACAAATAATGATGAAAAGGCCCCAACTCTGAAATTTCAAAATAGGCATGCAAATCATCCTTAAAATAAGCAATATGCTTCTCATTAGGACAAGCAAACAACTTGTCATCAACATAGACAACAATGATTAGAAGCACATTAGGTGCTCTTAGTTGGACTATTCTCAAAACCATGTGCAATCAAGTAGCCATGTAACTTTTCATACAAAGCACGTGATGCCAAACCATACAATGCCTTTTTTTAGCATGCACACATTGTTTTCATGCCCTTTTTGCAAACAACCATGGGGTTGAAGCGCATACACTTCTTCATGTAAGTCCCCATTCAAAAATGTAGTTTTAATGTCCAACTGTTGTACATTCCAATCATGATGAGCTGCAAGTGCAGAGATGTTATGTGGGTGCAATGATCTCATCAAAATGAATGCCTCTCTCTTGAGCATAACCTTTTGCAACAAGCCTAGAATTATACCTATCAGTTGTTCCATCAGGCTTACGCTTTAGCTTCTATACCCATTTAGTGCCAAGGGCCTTTTTGTCTAGAGGCAAGTCACATAAAGAACAAGTAACATTCTTCATAATAGCATCATATTCTCATTGCATAGAAGCCATCCAATTTCGCGAGTTTTGTGCTTCTTCAAAAGAAATAGGATCATTCTCATCATAAAGACTAGAGGAAGCCATTGCATACAAATCTGATGAAAAATAAGCACTATGAGAGCCTCAATGAGTATGATATGCTAGAGGTGCATTTAATTTGCTATCTCCCAAAGTTTGCACTAGCCATTTGGGCATAGTTTTTGCCTCCTCTATATTATCCCTCTCATCAAAAAGTGCATCATGTAAATCTGTATCACAAATGGAATGTGATCATCATGTGAAACCTATAAAGGCTGAGAAGTTTCCTCATTTGGACTAGCACTTGACTATCCACCTCTAAAAAAGGCAACAAAGTGTCATACACATCTTTGGAGCTAACTGATGTTTTCTTAGTGTATGAAAGTAATGGTTGAATTGCATCTTCCACAAAAACAACATCACGGCTAACCAAAATGCATTTAGTATGTGGATGATATTAAGGATAGCCTTTTCCTTTAGAACAATATGCAACAAAAATACATCTTACTACTTTAGCAATAGATGGCCTCCAACCATGCCAAGCCTCATATGGAGTGATGGATTGCAATGCTTTGATGGGACACATATTAAGTACATATGTTGCACACTTAATAGCCTCAAGCTAGAAACTATGTGGTAGAGCTTGACTTTTGATCATACACCTCACCATCTCAATGAGATATTTTTCCTTTCTTTTAGCAAATCCCTTTTTTTTTTTAGGTTTGTATGGCATTGTACACTGATTTTTTATCTCACATTCAACCAAAAATGCATTAAAATCAGAAGACGTGTATTCCCCCACTCGATTACTTTCAGTCATGGCCACTGACTAAAATACCATGTGGTAGAAAAATGATTGTATTTCAAAAAGTTGAATTGAACTACCTTGTCAAGCTTAGCTTAACATGTAACAAATTTTGAGACACTTGTACTAGCAAGCCGAAACCTATATATATGTTTGGCAAAAAGGATAAAATTACCTGCACAGGTGCTACAGTAGTGCATTCGGAGGCCAAAAGGAGTTCATATCAAAATTTTGATTATGAATCCTAATCAACATTTTGAACTCTTACAAGCCTTGACTATGCTCACCAATTTTTGTGTGATTCTAAGACTTTGATCAAAGAGGTGTTGATAATGCCCTAGATGAAGAGGCAACCTACTCTAATATCAATTGTTGGAGTTTGAGGTTTGTGGAAGCACACAAACAGCACAAGGAAGAAGAAGAAGCTTGAGCAGAACACACAATACTGAATATATTCCCAAGTAAATGTACAAAGATAAGTCAGTCATTAGGGTTATAGGTGTATCTAAAATATAGAAGAAAAAAACCTCCTAAAGAGGGAAAAACATACCCCAGCAGTCGTAAATGTATTCACACATATCACTACCAAAATATATCAACATTATAATGTATCTTTCATTGATGATTGTAGCACATGTGCTATATTATATTTAGATGAATATTTTTCTTGTTTCAAGAAATATCTTGCACTTGTATGGGAGGATGTTATAATTGACCAAACATACAAGCCATGTGCTCCATGAAGAGCTGCATAAACCAAATGGATTTACTCCATCCATAGCTAGGCCTAGACGTATGGACCAAGGTTCACTAGCAAACTCTAGCCACTTACTATCTATGTGCTTCCAAGCATCAGAGTCAGTAGGCACTCGCATTACACCATCTGTAGACTTGCTCTGTGCATACCATGACATTAAATCAGCTATAGATTTGCATCTAAACATGTTCTTAATTCGTGGAATGATAGGAAAGTGGCAAAGAACCTTTGCAAGGATTGCTTCGCCTACAAGGTCTTCTCTAAATCTATTTGCTTCACACTTTGGACATACGTGGAGATGCTCATACTCGTTTTGAAACAGGATGCAATCATTTGGACAAGCATGAATTTTAGTGTAATCCATTCCAATGGACTGTAAAAGTTTTTTTTGCATCTCCACATGTTGGAGGCATGTCATTGCCCTCTAGCAAAAATTGATCTTTAAGAAGCCTGCAATAAGCAATTAGAACGATATTAGTAAATAAAGTTATTTTGATACGACAATGAAAGTCTATTTCGAATCCACTTACCTGAACAATTCAGTGACACTACTATTTGACCATCCATAAATGGATTGTAGATTGAGCATCGCGAGTGACGCACGTAGTACATATATCTTTGCTCCATTGTAAAGTGGTAAACAAGCTAGTCTTCGCATGTTTTTGTATTCTTCATCAACTTCTGATCGTGGAAATTCTATTGTGTCCATGAAACTCTTGACATCTTCTCCACCATCATGATCTTCGTCCATCTCATAAAATGCTTCGAGCATTTCTTCCATATGTTCATTCTGTGTAATGCTATTAGTACTTACTTGTGTTGACGACATGATTGCTCCTACTTCATCTACATTTGTATCCACATGAGTGCATCTCCATTTTGTATCCACGAGGCACTCCATTTCTAGTCTATTTCCATTTTATATTGTATTTCCTTTATGTTTGGGTACCTTGCCATGTGCTTCTACTAGTTGTATTCATTCTCCTTCAGGAGACTTATCCCACATATGATTTACTTTTGAGAGCCCCTCCCAAATCTATATAAGGAGGGCCTCTCCCCTCATTTGTACTTGGTTAAAAGCTTGAGGAGCCTACTCCATGCTCTTGGCAAGCTCATTTCTAATCCACATGCGTTTACCCATTTCATGGTCTACTCATTTTGTGTCTCACACATTCTTTGTTTTGTGAGAGTACTTTACTTTTCATTTTGCCTTCGCATGCGGCTACATGGTATCAGAGCGCTAGGTGGAGGTCTTGGTGGTGCGTTCGGTAGTGATTTTGGTGGTGGTGGTGCCTGAGTTTGGTGGTGTTGCTCTCCACTCATTTTGAGAAGCATTTTGCCATCACTTTACTCTTTGAGGCTTTATTTTGCCCACCCTCCCACCCATTTTCTTCATCGATTTGTTCAATTTTTACCCCATTTTTCCCTCCTGCCCACCCTCTATTGTAGCAACATTTGCTGGTTTCCTTCATCTTTGTGTTCATGAAGTGGAGTTAATATTTAATCTCATCTTCTTTTGAAGTGTTTATAAACACTATGTGGAATTCCTATGTTTTGATCAGTCTAGCCTTCATAGTATTCACAAACACTATTAGCATCGATTTGCAAGGTCGGCCCTTTGTGTTCAGAGCTACCTACAAGAATTAGCACATGAGAGTCACCTAGAAGCTTTCCCAATGTTGGAATATAGTCTACCTTCACCAAAGCTTGGAGATGGGATTGACCTCCTTAGTGTGAATCCGTACACTCCATGCTCTCTCTCTTAACGAAGAGGAAGATGTTACATTGTCTGTGCATGAACAAGAGCACACACATGCTATATGCAATTGTGCTCTATCTTCAGTAGACTTGAAAGTTTTATCTTTTGAAGCATTGTATGTGTGCACAGTAGAACAAATAGAGATCCAATTCTCCTCAGAGATTGACAGAGTTAAGCTCATCCACGTACGTCTTTGCTTTGGAGACTTTCAATCCAACTCTTATGCAGATAACATTACTCTTGTGAAGCTGCATCTACAGGTAACCGAAGGCTGAAGAGGTGGACGAGCATTAGTCACGAGGGATCGATCTGCAGAAGAGAATCTGGCTTATCTGGAGGCGAAAGGAAGGGTTAAAAGAGGTGATCGCCTCTAGTAGATTGCGTTTGGGTTGGGATTCAAGTGTAATAGCGCAGTCTGGAAGGCACTGCATACTGTCAAGAAGACGAAGGGCAACAACCCATAGCTTGACTGCATTGACTTGTATCGTGTGGAGGTCCCTAATTTTGAGAGAATTAATAAGGTTCTCTCATCTCACATAGAGAGAGAAAGGGAGACGGTCTCCACCATAGCTTTAGCTGTTCCATTTGTGCTATCCACTGTGGAAGAGAGCAAGGTCTATGCAACCCAACTGGTGCTGCCTTTTTTTCGGTGCAGTCCATTTCCGCAATCAAGGTAGGAATCCATGAATTCATAGAAGAAATGTAGCAAGGGAAATCTGCATCATCGGCTTCCTTATCGTAACCATATCCAGAAGGCTTGATTTCCTGTTGGAATTGAGAGATGACGGTCCGCACAGAATCTGCAGAGTGCAAAACTTCAAACTCACGAATTCCGCCACACATCTTGCCTGTGTGTAGTTGCGTGCTCTTGCGTGTGATTGCATGCGTGGAAGGAGGAAGAAGAAAAAGAGGGTACTCCATTCGCACGCGTGATCGTTTGCTCTGAGGAGAAGCTCCCGTGTGAGGATGAAGGCACTACGTGTCAAACATTGAACCGAAGTAAGAATCTGAAGCTGCTCGTCACCTATGCAACTCATCAGTGCTTGCCTGCCAGCCTCTTTACACCTGATCAATGACTGTACATATATGTGTGCCAAGTAGATCATGGGCCACTGAGAGAGTTAGTCCACTCAATGAAGTGTAGAGTTGGCGCCATGCCAGGAGAATGCTAAATCGGGAATCCGGATGCTCTCGCCCCAATCTCAGATGGCATACATCAGTGATGATGTAATCAACATACATCATTGTTCTTATTATTAGTCTTTTGAAATCTAGTCGCTAATATCTTCTCCATGTGGCCTCATTCTCTGAATTTTCCTTTGGACCCATCAACTAATCGTATGGAGTCATCAGATACATTGAATTAAGGGTATCAACCTACAATTCTCTTTGGCCACATTTGTAATAACATCAATATCTATGAACTTCAATTTTCTAACGTCCCACGCTTCAGTTTGGCACTATATTCAAATTTTTTTATGAGTAGATGTAGCCCTTATATTTTTGGAGTAAGTACATGGACATCTTTGTATTTCCCAAGGTTCCATTTTTTTTGGGCTTCAACCATACTTTGACATCCTCAAGGCACTAAGTGCCTCCATCTTGTACCTCAAAATATATATATAAAAAAGAAAAAGCATTGTGTGTGTAAGAGTGTGGGATTGGAGGCTAGTCTAAGCCCACCCACAAGTTCTCTTTGAGCATGGACTCTCCCCACTCCACGGTGTCTCTCTTTGCAAAAGTGAAGGGCTACTCTAAGCCCCCCCCCCCCCCCCCCCCCAAGGAGTTTTTCAGTCTAGTATCAAGTCCTTCATTTCAAGCTTTGCAATTATTTTGCTGCAACATTTTTGGCAAGAGATTTCGGTAGTATTTCTAAACACTTTATCTTCAAAGCTTGTGCATTTGGCAAAGCTTTTGGTAGTGTTTCTAAACACTTTATCTTCCAAGCTTGTGCATTTGGCTAAGATTTTGGTAGTGTTTCAAAACACTTTATCTTCAAAGCTTTGTAATGACCAAAAGTGAAGGTAGCTCATCATCTATGGCTAACTTCTTACCCTCTTTCACCCCTATTTTTATGCCTAAGGATGAATGCCTCAATGGAAAAAATTACACTCTATGGAAAGATGTCATGCGTGCCTATTGTGAAGAGAGATGGTGGATGCAATCCAAAGATGAGTAGGTGCCGCTACAACCAGCTTCACACCAGCCAACTGAGACTTCAGAGTTGATTAGTAGACCCTTTGAGCTTCCTAAATCCACCAAAATATCAGCCAAGTACTTTGGAACATGTATCCCAAAAGTTTAAGTCAAGACAGGCTAGTTGCGAAATGACTAGCTCCCAAAACTTGCTATTTTTGGACATACACCTGCTGGAAAAAATGAACAGTGCTCTCAACCTGGAAGGAATTAGAAAAATTCCTTTTGGGCATAGAAAATAGACTTAGCAAGCTTCCTATTCCAAGTTAAAACACTTCAAATGATGGACTGAGCACTGAGAACAAGTTTCATCAAGTTCTAGAACATTCCCACAATTCTCGGGGCTCTGCAGAGATAGACCAGTAAGCAGTAAAATGCAGATATCTCCAAAAGTATAAATTCAATGACCTTGAAAATTTATAGGTAGAAACTAGACAGTGAGAGCTATCCAACGCACTTTAAAACACTGAAAAAGGTTCAGTAAAACTCGAGATATGACCTTCTGAAGTTACTGCTCTGAGTGAGTATAGCAGAGAACAAAACAGAGAGGTAGATGATAATAAATGTATAGATTCACATATAATTACAACCACATTGGCAATGAATCTTTGCACAATGGGAGTAGAATGATAGAGCTATGGAGTAAGCTCTTCAATCTCTACAAAATGACATGAAGTGGTCACGTACAAGGCTTGCTAATCGCCTCTTCCTTCTTGCTCCTTTTATAGCAATTCTTGGAGGGAGTTTTGAATTCGAATTCGAATGGCTCCACCTAAAAGTGATCCCCAAAGTTAGGAGAGATTCCCTCAGCTCAAAAATTCGTGATTTTGGTAGTTGGAGCCACGAATTTGCTTTTACATCATGGATGAGGTAAGCCATCCTTTTACTTTTTTCTTTTTCCATTTACAAGAGATAAAATGTACTCTTTTACAAGAGGTGTTCACATGACTACTCATGTGACTTACAAATGAGGATAATATCAAGCATATCAAGCATGTAGGCTTGGGCAAAATGCACCAACAGCTCCCCCTCAAGCCTAACATGCTTGGCCTCCAAATAAGTCTTCAATTGTCCTTGATTTCCTGCAAGCCAATCATCAACTTGAATCTACTTAACTTCGTACCATCAAGAGCTTTCGTCAACATGTCTGCACATTGCATATCTGTAGAGACGTAGGATAGTTGAATATCCTTGCTCATTAGCTTCTCCCTTACATAATGGTAGTGGACTTCAATATGCTTGGTTCTAGCATGGTATACCGGATTAGCTGCTAGATGTAGTGAGCTTGTGTTGTCACCAAAAATGTGAGGTGTTGAAGAATGAAGTCCAAGATCTGTGTACAAAGATTTTAACCACATGATTTCTTGAGTTGCATTAGCCAAACCTCTATATTCAGCTTCAGTAGAAGATAATGCCACGGTTGGTTGCTTCTTCGATGACCAAGAAATGATTTTTGAACCTGCAAATGATATATACCCTGATGTGCTTCTTCTATCATCTTTAGATCCGGCCCAATCTGCATCTGAGTAGACCTTTAGCTCAATATCTGAAGTATATGAATAGAACAAACCTTCATTCATGGTCCCCTTTAGGTACTTGAGGACTCGCTTGGCCGCTTCCATATGTGGTCTTCTCGGCTTATGCATAAACTGACTCAATATGCTAACACTATAGCATATATCCACCCTTGTGAGTGTTGCATAGTTCAAACTTCCAACCAAGCTTTGATAGCTTGTGATGTCTTCAATTGGCTCTCCTTCATAAGCACTAAGCTTATGATTTTGCTCCATAGGTGTACCTGCACACTTGGTATTTTCCATCTTGAACTTGACGAGCATGTCATGGACATACTTCCTTTGTGTGATGTATATACCTGAATCTGTGTAGATCAACTCCAATCCAAGAAAATAAGTGAGTGGTCCGAGGTCACTTATTTTGAACTCCTCCTTCATTTGACTCTTTACCTGTTTGATTCCTTCAAGATCATTGCCTGTGATAATAATATCATCAACATACACACATAAATAGATCACTTCAGATCCATTCCTCTTTATGAACAAAGAGGTATCCGCCTTGCTAGCTTTGAATCCTTGGTCCTGCAAATAAGTAACCAATCTGAAATTCCAAGCTCTTGGAGCTTGCTTCAATCCATACAAAGCTTTCTTTAGTTTGCATACATAGTTAGGATGATGTGCATCCTCATATCCAGGAGGTTGTGCCATATACACTTCCTCAGAAATCCATCCATTCAAGAAAGCATTCTTTACATCAAGTTGATAAAGATTCCAATTTCTAGATGCAGCAAGACTTATGAGAACCCTAATTGTAGGCATTTTTGCAACAGGAGAGAAAGTCTCCTCATAATCAATACCATGGGTTTGAGCAAACCCTTTAGCAACTAACCTTGCTTTGTGTCTATTTATACTACCATCTGGATTCCTCTTGATTTTGTATATCCATCGAGATCCGATTATCTTCATAGATGGCTTGTTAGGTACAAGCTCCCAAGTGTCATTCTCCTTCAAGGCTTCCATTTCTTCATCCATTGCATCTCTCCAAGCTTTCTTGCTTTGTGCTTCTTCAAATGTGGTAGGTTCTTCATTGGTTGAATCCTTTGCAATGTAGATTGAGTGCTTGGTGACCAAAGAAGTATCATAACCAAGCCTCTCTGGTTTCTTCTTCTCCCTCGAAGACCTTCTAAGTGGTTGATGTGAGCTCTCGGGTCCATATGTAGCATCCTGCATCTTTGCTTTACCTTTGTTCTTCCATAGCTTTAGTCTTTCCAAGTCTTCTAGGTCAATCTCCGAATCACTTTCTTCAATCTGCTTTGGCTCCTTTGGTTGAAGTGATGGAAAATCTTCATCCAAGTCATATGGCAGCTTCACTTTCCTGTCATCATCAAACCATGATTTGTTTTCATCAAAAATTACATCTCTACTCACAGAAAATCCTTTATTGGTTGGATTGTACAATCTATATCCTTTTTGGTTTTGATCATAACCAATGAATACACACTTCTCTGCCTTGGGATCCAATTTCCCTCTTACTTGAGAAGGAATGTGAGCATAGGCTAAGCATCCAAAGATTTTACAATGCTCTAGACTAGGTCTTCTTCCATTCCATACTTCATATGGAGTGGTTCCATCTAGTGACTTAGATGGAAGTCTATTTATGAGATATGTGGCTGTCGACACAGCCTCTGCCCATAGGTAGTTCGGCAATCCCTTTTCATTGAGCATGGACCTTGCAGCTTCGACAATAGCTCTGTTCCTCCTCTCTGCTACACCATTGAGTTCGGGTGTATACCTTGTAGTGACTTCCCTTTTAATGCCTCTTTCATGCAAGAAGGCATCAAATTCAGAAGAGAAGTATTCTCCTCCACCATCTGATCTGAGTCTTTTCAAAGTCCTACCTGTTTGATTTTCAACAAGAGCAATATACTTCTTAAAGCAATTAAACACTTCATCCTTGTGCTTCATGAAAAACAGAATGGTCCACCTGCTACAATCATCTATGAAAGACACATAATATCTTGAGCCTGATATAGATGGCTCCTTACTTGGACCCCACACATCCGTGTGCACTAGATCCAAAGGATTTTGATACATATATCCTTTCTTATTGAAAGGTTGTCTATGAGCCTTGCCGAGTTGACAAGCTTCACACTTATAAATCATGTGTTGCCTTGTGATATTAGGCAAACCAAGTACACTTTGGTCCCTGCAAATCTGTTTGAGTGTCCTCTCACCAATGTGAGCAAGCCTTTTGTGCCATATCTCCAACTCTGTTAGAGTTTGAGATCCATAGCTAAACAAAGCTATGTTCTTTGTATCTTCCACTTCAAAAGTGAAAAGCCTTCCTGTCTTTTCTCCTTTGGCAATCCTTCGAAAGCCTTGCCTTGGGTCTTCAACATATGCTCCAAATCGATTGAATCTAACCTGCAATCCTTTTTCAACAATCTGTCCAACACTTATTAAATTTTTGGTAATTGTAGGGACATACAAGACTTTGCTTAAGAGGTTCATATTCCCATCTGATGTCTTCACATTACCTATCTTCTCCACTGAGTGCTTTGTGTCATCTCCTGTCTGCACTTCATGCTTGTTATGAGGATCTTCCAAATCAGAAAGTAAAGCCACATTTCCTGCTACATGGTTCGAGCATCCCGAATCAATGTAAAATATGTGATCATCATCCTTACCCTTCTTCGTTGATAGATTCATAATCAATAATGAATCTTCTTGACTTTGGTCCTCTGCATAGTTATTGTAATCTCTTCTTCCTCTATGGCCACTTTGATAGTTGTTGTTGTTGTTGTAATTGTTGTTGTAGTAGTTGTTGTTGTAGCCTCCATTGTACCTGCCTCTATTTGATCCATAGCCACCTCTATTGAATCCTCTTCCTCTTGAGTTCCTCGGGTTCCTGAAACATTCTTCAGTAGTATGGTTAGATAAGCCACATATGTTGCAAGGTTGAGATGATTGGAATCTCCCCCTGCCTTGCTTTCCACTTCTGCCTCTTCCTCTAGCTCTTCCTCTACCTGCAAAGTTTGCTTGGAAAGAGCTTCCTTCATCTTCATTCTTCCTATTCTTTGACTTGTCCTTGACCTTAGCTTTATCAGAATATAAGGCAGAAGTTTGATTACCTCTTGAGGACTCACCACCTTTGCTAATCTTTGCTTCATGAGTGAAGAGTTGGCCCATGAGTGTGTTGAGGTCGGGTACATGCATATCCATGTATAAATCCATGGCTGTTGTGAATGACTCCCACTTGTCGTCTGCTTTGATTCCATTCATGATTTGTCTTATGATTTGCTCCTCTTCAATTACCTCTCCAATGCTTCCAAGTTGGTCGGAAATCTCCTTCATCTTTGTGACATAATCAGTCACATTTTGCTTCGGGCTTTTCTTCATTGTTGTGAACTCCATCCACAATTGGTTCTTCCTTGCTCGAGTGTTGGAAGAGAAGAAAGAAGCAAGTGCATTCCAGGTTTCTCTTGATGTCTTGCATCCCTTGACATGAGGTAAAAGAAAATCAGAGATTGAGTTTAGAATATAGGACCTTGCAAGTGCATCCTTCGAACACCAATTCGAAAGTCCTTCCACTTCTTCATGTGATGGTTGCCCTTTGTTCCTCATGGTTGGCATTGCTTCATCTCCGGATATGAATCCATATAGATTCCTTCCTTGAAGGTAAGCCTCCATCCTTAGAGACCATGCCGGATAGTTGTTTCGATCCAATTTGTCAATTGTTGATGGAAATCCATCTCCCATGTTGCTTGACTATGCTCTGATACCACTGTGAAGAGAGATGGTGGATGCAATCCAAAGATGAGTAGGTGCCGCTACAACCAGCTTCACACCAGCCAACTGAGACTTCAGAGTTGATTATTAGACCCTTTGAGCTTCCTAAATCCACCAAAATATCAGCCAAGTACTTTGGAACATGTATCCCAAAAGTTTAAGTCAAGACAGGCTAGTTGCGAAATGACTAGCTCCCAAAACTTGCTATTTTTGGACATACACCTGCTGGAAAAAATGAACAGTGCTCTCAACCTGGAAGGAATTAGAAAAATTCCTTTTGGGCATAGCAAATAGACTTAGCAAGCTTCCTATTCCAAGTTAAAACACTTCAAATGATGGACTGAGCACTGAGAACAAGTTTCATCAAGTTCTGGAACATTCCCACAATTCTCGGGGCTCTGCAGAGATAGACCAGTAAGCAGTAAAATGCAGATATCTCCAAAAGTATAAATTCAATGACCTTGAAAATTTATAGGTAGAAACTAGACAGTGAGAGCTATCCAACGCACTTTAAAACACTGAAAAAGGTTCAGTAAAACTCGAGATATGACCTTCTGAAGTTACTGCTCTGAGTGAGTATAACAGAGAACAAAACAGAGAGGTAGATGATAATAAATGTATAGATTCACATATGATTACAACCACATTGGCAATGAATCTTTGCACAATGGGAGTAGAATGATAGAGCTATGGAGTAAGCTCTTCAATCTCTACAAAATGACATGAAGTGGTCACGTACAAGGCTTGCTAATCGCCTCTTCCTTCTTGCTCCTTTTATAGCAATTCTTGGAGGGAGTTTTGAATTCGAATTCGAATGGCTCCACCTAAAAGTGATCCCCAAAGTTAGGAGAGATTCCCTCAGCTCAAAAATTCGTGATTTTGGTAGTTGGAGCCACGAATTTGCTTTTACATCATGGATGAGGTAAGCCATCCTTTTACTTTTTTCTTTTTCCATTTACAAGAGATAAAATGTACTCTTTTACAAGAGGTGTTCACATGACTACTCATGTGACTTACAAATGAGGATAATATCAAGCATATCAAGCATGTAGGCTTGGGCAAAATGCACCAACACCTATCTCTACACGAATCTCCTCCATGAGGTCGTAGATGGCTCAGACCCCAAACCCAATAGGGATACCAATGTAGACAATTGGCATGTGTGGAATGTCAAGGACAAAGGAGCTTTAGGTCAGTCGTTACTTGCCTGCACGAACTGGCGAAAGGACATATCACGGCCTGTAAGACGTCCAAGGATGCTTGGGATACGTTAGCAGCTTTGTATGAAGACAAAACCCCTTATTAGAGGCCTAGTTTCATAATTTGACAATTAGGCCACACGACACAATTACCAAGGTCATAGCCCAATTTGAGGACTACCAGCATAAATTAGCACTATGTGGCACGTAGATCTCTAGTGAAGATATGACCATTAGACTTCTTAACAAGTTACCTAAGTCATACGAGACATTTGTCACAACTTTGTATAATCACGGCCAAGTAT
The DNA here is from genome assembly GCA_020310875.1 of Ceratopteris richardii. Lineage (NCBI taxonomy): Eukaryota > Viridiplantae > Streptophyta > Polypodiopsida > Polypodiales > Pteridaceae > Ceratopteris > Ceratopteris richardii. The sequence continues at coordinate 213,206,253 of CM035407.1, read as the reverse complement.
TATCTTGGGAAGAGGTTCGTCGATTGTTGCTCCTTCATGACTCCCGAGCCAAATCGACTTCCTCACAAGAGTTAGCCATGAAGGCCAAAGGCCCATTCAATAAGGGAAAAACCACAAGTCATCAGGTTAGCAATGGATCTAAGCAAGGATCACATAATTCATCGAAGAAGTTCACCTGTAATTTATGTGGAAAATCAGGCCACTTAGAAAAGTTTTACTATAAAAAGAAACAATCATTGAAGGCTCCTACGTCTAGGCAAGCATCCAAAGGATCCCAATATAGATCCCACTGCTCGAGTGAGGAACTCTTCATCTCCACAGAAGCCAATGCACTAGTGACTTCTAGCTCCCTACATGAGTGGATCTTTGATAGCGGAGCTACCTCCCATATGTGCAAAGACAAGGACTCCTTTGCAGAATTCGAAGAGCACACGGGAAAAGTCTATCTTCGCAACAACAAAAGCTCACCCATCAAAGGGAAAGGGAAAGTTCAAATTACCAACAATCAGGGCGAATGCAAGTCTTTGTCCAATGTTCTTTTTGTTCCAAATTTATGTCTGAATCTACTTTCCGTCAAGGCCATTACAGATCAGGACAAACAAGTATGGTTTGATAACACCTCAGTTAAGGTAATTGATCCCCATACAAAGGATGTCATTGCTCAAGGAATTGAAGAAAAGGGCCTCTACAAGCTATCTTGCTTTTTATCCAAAGAATCAACCTTAAGTATGTGGCACTAGAGATTTGGCCACACTTCTTACTTATCAAAAATCTCTTCATCCCAACTTGTGAAGGGATTGCCAAAGATAGGGCAACTTACTGATGTCTGCCAAGCTTGCACTCAAGGCAAGCAACACAGGCCCCAGTTCCCATGGAAGATTCAACACGAGCGAGGAACCCACTAGCCCTTATCCATATGGACTTATGTGGACCTATGAATACCCCATCCCTGAGTGGATCCCTCTACTTTTATCTTCTAGTAGATGAACACTCCCGCTATATTTGGGTATACTTTTTGAAGTCAAAGGCATATACATTCTCTAAGTTCCAAGCTTGGATCAAGGAAGTTGAGAATGAAGCTTCAACTAAAGTTAAAACCATCATATCAGATGGAGGTGGTGAGTTTATCAATCATGACTTTGATAACTTTATCAACCAGAAAGGGATCAAAAGAGAAGTCACTCAGCCTCATACTCCATCCTAGAATGGAGTAGCTGAAAGGAAGATACGTAGTGTGATGGAAATGGCACGAACAATGCTTCATCACAAGGATCTACCTACAAGTTCTGGGCAGAAGCCGTACATGCTGCCGTTCACATTCTTAATCGAGGATTTACAAGTGCATTACACAACAAAACACCCTTCGAAGCCTACTATGGAAGAAAACCAAATGTGAACTACTTTCGAGTCTTTGGTAGTGAAGCTTTTGTCCATGTACCAAAAAAAGATAGAAACAAGTTACAATCAAAGTCCAAGAAACACATATTCATAGGCTACAGTGACCAATCAAAGGCATACTGTCTATATGATATGGAAAACCACTCCATCACCATTTCGAAGGATGAGATATTCAATGAAGCTTCATCATACTCAAGAAAAGATTCAAGTACAATTCTTAGTCCACCTATCTACATTTTATAGGGGGACTCAGTATTTCCAAACTCCAACTCAGAAGCAAGTACTTCCCAACAACCACGTCGATCTCAAAGGCTTCTTGATAAGAGACAATGCGAATAGAGTCATTATGTTAATCATGCTCTAATGCACCAAATTCAGCAAATTCCAGAACCATCCAACTACAAAGAAGCTCAAGGCCAACCAGAGTGGGAAACAGCTATGAAAGAGGAACTCGGTGCAATCACAAAGAACAAGACTTGGACATTAGTTCCCAAACCAACCAATCATCAAGTCATAGGAGTCAAGTGGATATACAAAGTCAAATACAAGTCTGATGGCACTCTAGATAAATATAAGGCAAGATTAGTAGTTAAGGGATACAAGCAACAACATGGCATTGACTATGAAGAAACCTTTGCTCCTACTACAAGATTCACAACCATAAGAATCACCTTAGCACTAAGTGCTCACTTTAAGTGGCCCATTTACCAGCTGGACGTCAAAAGTGCATTCCTCAATGGAGATCTTCAAGAAGAAGTATATGTTGAACAACTTGAGGGCTTCAAGATTACAAGCTTCACAAGGCACTTTATAGACTCAAGCAAGCTCCTAGGGCCTGGTATGAAAAGATTCACAAGTTCTTTGAAGACAAGGGATTTCACAGAAGCAATGTTGATGCTAATCTGTATATCTATCAAAAGGAGTCTTTAGTAGCCATCATCATTCTCTATGTAGACGAATTGATCTTGACAGGCTCAGACAAAGAACGCATCCATTTCATCATCACACAGCTTCACCTTGAGTACTCTATGATAGATCTTGGATTACTACACTACTTTTTGGGTATGGAAGTTTGGCAAACAAAAGAAGGTATATTCCTATCACAGAAGAAGTACTGCTCTGATCTACTATCCAGATATAACATGGAACAATGTCGCTCAGTTTCTACACCACTTGATCCAAACATCAAGCTTACACTGGAGGACTCATCATCACTTGTGGATGTGCATACCTATCGACAACTTTTTGGCTCATTACTCTATCTTGCCAACACTAGACCAGATATTTCTTATGCAGTTGGTATACTCAGTCAGTTTGCACATCAGCCTCGTCAGACTCATTGGGATGCTGCTCAGAGACTACTTCGATACCTTGCCCTCACCTGACATCATGGTCTTTGGTATAGAGGGGGCATCGAACTAGCTGGATATTCAGATTCAGATTGGGCTGGTGATCCTGATTCTCGACGGTCTACTTCTGGGTATATATTCTTGCTTGGCTTAGGACCTATCTCTTGGGCAAGTAAGAAGCAGGCTACAACTGCACTATCATCTACCGAGGCCGAGTACCGAGCATCCAACTTTGCAGCATGTGAGGCCATCTCGCTTCAACGTTTATTATCTGACATTGGTGTTTTGCAGGATACTACGACATGTCTTCGCATGGATAGCGAGTCAGCCTTGGCCATCGCCAAGAATCTAGTGTTCCATGCTCGGACAAAGCACATCGAGATCCAATACCAGTTCATCCGCGAGAAGCTCATATCTCAGGAGATTACTCTGGAGCAGTGTACCTCTCAGGAGAACCTAGTGGACATGTTCATGAAGGCTCTACCTCTAGTACCACTTCAGCGCTTCGTGGACCTCTGCAGCATTCAGCCGCTCCAAAATGGAGTTGTAGAGGGGGTGTTGATGACATGATTGCTCCTACTTCATCTACATTTGTATCCGCATGAGTGCATCTCCATTTTGTATCCAGGAGGCACTCCATTTCTATTCTATTTCCATTTTATATTGTATTTCCTTTATGTTTGGGTACCTTGCCATGTGCTTCTACCAGTTGTATTCATTCTCCTTTTAGGAGACTTATCCCACATATGATGTACTTTTGAGAGCCCCTCCCAAATCTATATAAGGAGGGCCTCTCCCCTCATTTGTACTTGGTTAGAAGCTTGAGGAGCCTACTCCATGCTCTTGACAAGCTCATTTCTAATCCACATGAGTTTACCCATTTCATGGTCTACTCATTTTGTGTCTCACACATTCTCTGTTTTGTGAGCGTACCTTACCTTTCATTTTGCTTCCGCATGTGTATTCTCTACAACTTGTACATCTAACTCCTTTTTTGTTCTCTTTTGTCCATGAGAGGTTACTGGTGCAATGTCGTTTGGGTCCATATGCTCACTTGGGGGACCATGCAAATGGTAGTGTAGGTTTTCTAGTCGACTTTTATCAAAGAGGCAGCAAAGTGTCATACATGACTTTGGAGCTAACTTATGTCTCCTTAGTACATGAAAGTAATGGCAAAATAACATCTTCCACAAAAACAACATCATGGCTAACCAAAATGCATTTGGTCTGTGGATGATATAGTTGACAACCTTTGCTTTCAGAACTATACCCAACAAAAATATATTTCATTGCTTTATCATCCAATTTCCTGCATTGTTGTTCAAGTACTAATGCATATGGCAAACAACCAAACACGTAGGTCAGCAATAAATGGCTTGCAACCATGCCAATACTCATATGGAGTGATAGACTACAATGCTTTACTAGGACACCTATTAAGTAAATATGTTGCACACATAACAACCTCAAGCCAAAAACTATGTGGTAAGGCTTGACTCTTAACCAAACACCTCGCCATCTCCATGAGTAACCTATTCTTTCATTCAGCAACTCCATTCTATTGAGGTGTATACGAAACTATGCACTGGTGTTTTATCCCACGTTCAACTAGAAATGCATTAAAATCAGACGACATATACCCCCCCCCCCTGATCAGAATGGTGGGTGACCATTTAAACACTTTGTACTTTTCTTTCTATGGATATACCCATGCACGCCTAGAAAAATCATCGATGAAAGTCATGAAGTAAAAATAATTCCCAAAAGAAGGTGTTTGCATAGGATGACAAACATCATTGTGAACAAGCTCCAATTTCTAAGTAGCTCAAATTGAAGCATGTTTTGGGAAGGAGGGATGCTGTATTTTGCCCAAAATACAGCCTTCACATACATGTTTACCAGGTGCCTCAAGTTTGGGCAAAGAGAACACCATTTTAGAATTCTACAAGCATAGCAAGCTAGCAAAATTCAAATGAACAAAGCATGCATGCAAAAGCTTTGCATCTTACATAACCTGAGAATCATGTACTGCACATGCTCAATCATTCATAGATTTTTCATAGTCTATGAGCTTATACAACCCACGACATAAAATTCCAAAAGCAATAATGATGTCTCCATTTGACAAATCATGAACTCTACATCTATCATCAACAAATTTCACAAACAAGCCAATCTTGGCTAAAGCTATTCTTCTTGATCCCTAGCACAAATAAAGCATCCAAAAATGTAAAAGAACTACGATCAGTAGGTAGAATGATCTTACCAACTCCCATGACAGGATAAGAGGAGTTGTTGGTGCATGTGACAGTATTCCCTATATGCGTAGGCTCGAGTGAAGTGAAGAAACTGCATTGCAAGGTAATATGTTTGGTTGCCCCACTATCAAAGTACCAAACATCTGAGTCTATTGTAGACATACAATGTTCATGAGAAGATGGGTCATAACTGCCAACAATGATAAATGCCCATTCTTCATTTTGTACAAGATTAGCAGATTGTGTTTTGGGTGTAAAGGCCTCTACAATAACATTTCCATCCTCTTTCTTCCTTGCCTATTTAGCAGCCAATTTTGGACAACTCGTTATGACATGATCATTTCTTTCATAGTGTTTGCAAAAAAAAAAATTGCTTTATTGTTTTCTTCTTGTCTCTACCATCCTTCTTGGATTGTGCAAAATTAGTAGATTTTTGCTTACTAGTAGAAGAGCTCGATTCACCTTTACCCTTACGACTAGCCAAGAAAGCTTGATGTGCAACACACATAATGGACCTCATATGCCTAGAGTGACCTTCCTGCAAAAGAATAGAGACTAACTCCTCAAATGTTAAGGCATTTGGATTTCCTTTCATCATCAAATGAAGAGTAGAAGCAAAAATCTGGTATGAAATTGGAAGACCATTCAGAACAATCTGCACAAGTGAACTATCAGGCAAGACTTCATCAACAAAAATCAAATCCTCCTTCAAATCTTTGATCTTTGTCAGAAAACTATCCATGGAATCTCCTTCATTCATGTGATCACTCTCCAACTGTTTTTGGAGGTAAACAACACGATCCTCATTTCTTGCCTCCTATAAAGTGTTAAGTGTATACCAAGCATTCTTAACTATTCTGCAAGAGCGGACATGAGGAATAATGGCACGCTTGACAAACAAGGTTATAAATGCATGTGCCTGAGCATCTCTGCCATTCCAATGAATTTGCTCTCTAGTAGGTGCAACACAAACCACAACATGAATAGGAACATGAAGAATATCTCCATCTTCAATGCCATCTACATCACCTTCAATAACTATATTTGCAAGTGTAATAGGAAAATTTTCAACACCCTACACAATATTCCATAGTCCTTTTGCAACCAATACATGATGCACTATATAAGCCCTTAATGGGTAATTGGTACCATCCAACTTATCCTCAAGAGCCAACATACCGAATACATCACTCCTTTTAGCCATTGCCACTGACTAAAATACCTTGATGCAAAAAAGGACCCTATCTCAAAAAGTTGAATAGAACTACCCTGTCAAATTTTGATTAGCTTAATAGCAGACTTTTAGATGTTTATAGTGGTGAACCAAAAAGTGTATATATCTTTGGGACAAAAAGACAAAATTGCTTGCATAAGCACTGTGATAGTGTGTTTGAAGGCCGAATGAACTTAGATTGTAATTTTGACACCACAAAGCAAAGCCGTTCTAAAGTCCTATTCACCTTGTCAGAGTATGCTCACCATATTTGATATGATTATGAGAGTGTGATTAGAGGGGTGTCCATGACACGCTACATGAAATGAGGACCTGCTTTGATACCAATTTTTGGAGTTCGAGGTCTGTGGAATCATGCAAATAGCACAAGGAAGAAGAAGAAGCTTGGAGCACAACGCACAATACTGAATCTATTACCATGTACAAATATAAGTAGGCCATAAGGGTAATACACGTATATACAAGCTAGGGGAAAACACCTCCTAGAGAGGGTAAAAAGTGCCCCAGTGGTCCTAATGTGTTCACTCACATCACTACCTAAATATATCAACACTAGTAAGATGTGAATGTAGAACATTTGTTTAATACACTAGATGTCTTTTCAAAATAGTGAACCAATTTGGAGGAAGATGTTGCAAACAATATCAAGCTTCCTCAAATGTAAATAAAGTTAGTGGATCGCACATGTCATATATCAAGGAATCAATAGATATGGTATACAAAGAGAGTATTGCTAAATATCGTCCAACAATCGCATATGCCAAGGACCTCCTCAATTATTTAAGAAAATTCTTGGATGCTATCAATTTGGAGGACATCATCCTACTTACATGTGCATTTTTGTAAGAGAAATACCATTTCCTAAAGATATGAGAGAATGCCAATATTTCTACTATGAGTAGAAATGCACAAATCATAGCAACATATGCATAATGCTCTTACATATAAGCTAGGACATATGCTTATGCATGTTGCATGCCACTGGAGATTTTAACTAAGGATAACTTTATAAAGCACCAAGTCAATGCTTGGAGAAAAAAGATCTTAGATGCACCACAACTATTTGTGGAGCAATAGCTACCTCCAACACAAAATGTGATTCATGGAAAACAAACAAATAATAAGGAGAGCTAATATAAAGACATTGTTCCCATCTCCATCCGAGGAACACCTCAACATCAAGAACTTATCTATGGGTATGGCAGTGGAGAAATTTATTATTATGAAGATCTTAGTATTAATTTGTACATTGTGCACAATGAGCCATATTGTGATGAGAAAGAGGATAAAATAAAGAATAATCTAATGTAAAGTACACCACCATTTGAAATATTACAAGATGTTCAAGAGATCCACCCATGAGTGGGTCTTATCATAGGTGCAAAAGGGACCACTTCATCATGTTTATTGACATATTCCTAATCATTAGACCAACTCTATAGTGAAGATAGGATCTCACTTGGATCCTAGAAAGGAGCATCCCTTCAAAGATGGCCCTAATACTCCATCTAATTATAAAAAGACCATAGATTAGTATCAAAAAGATCATAAGGGTATTAGGCATAGAGTATGACCAATCAATACAAGCCCACACTATCACAGGAGCACAAACACAATATTTAGGGGTTCACATCTAGATTGAAAAAATAAATTTGTTAGATGAAAAAGAAGAGGACCACAATCCTTTAGTGGTGATCTCCCTACCTAAAGTTGAGTCAAATCATAGGTTTGACCTTTTGGTTTTGTCTTACCACCCACTTGAGGTCACTTGCACTCATTTGGGGTTCTAGGAGTCTATGACATACAATGGGTTATCATGATAAAATCTTTATTTTGTTGATATCTTGAGATCTTTTCATTAATCATGCGACCAAGATATTACCACCTTGAATTTTTAAAGTGATGTCAATGATGACCTTGGTAAATATGCATGAAATCTATTCCTTGATTTATGACTTAATAACCATCTTGCATGTAAGTATTGGATGAGCAATGGATATTTGTTGTGCATGGCTCTAGAGTTTTTGTAAAAAACTATGTATGATTTACTTGTGAGATTCCCTCAAATAGAAATGAAGGGGATCTTCCATAACCCTTGGATGTGGCTCTACATATAGGGCACATTTGTAGAAGGCATGTAATACTCACAATTAGTATTTATTCATTGTTGTAAGGTTTCATAATATTGCTACACAAGACCTGCTTATTAGATTCATTCAAATAGCTAATGAGGGATAACTCTTAGGAATTCTCTTAATTTATAAACCTTAGAATAGGCATATGTAATCAACATGTATACACTACAAAGTTCCAATATAGAAGTACATACAACACATCCTTGAGGATCATTTGAATACTAGTGAATGGGATCTCTTGAGCTTCGAAGATTATTTTCACTTTTATGCATGTCATGGTTTAGCTATTTTAAAAGTTGTTTTAATTATGGGAAAATTAGATTTAAAATATCCTCTATTGGATGTACAATCATTCATGCACATATTCCAAAATCATGAAAATGATTTTTGAATACCACATTAATTATGTGAAAGGCAGAGTATCATGACATGAACATCGAGAGTAATGCCATTACTCCTCACATCCTACACAATGTATCTATCCATGGAGTCTGTGGTAGTGGAACATAGACGGTTTGAGAAAATATTTGAGTTAAAAAAGAAAGCTACCACAAGTGAAGCTACCATAAACGAAGTTGTTCCATCAGACAAAGGTGAAGCACAAACATTAGGAATGAGTGTGAGTAGGTATGAAAATTTGAAAAGAAGGGGTTTCTATTGCATTTAGTATCACATGCATGCATCATTCAGGTGCTCACATCGCTTATGATTAGGAGTATTCTCCTTGGTTCTAATCTAAGAGCTTCTATTTTTGGCAATGGAGAAGCATCATCACTTAGGAGTTTGATGTTTAAGTGCAAGCAATGGAAGAGGTAGACCCCTCATTGATTTGAGTTATTCAACTCATTAGCAAACTTGTACCTTCTTCGTCACATTTATGATCAATAAGTTACATTGTTGATGTAGATGGTTATATCCACCATATATAAAAGTGCTAAACCACAATGTATTCTATAAAAAAAAAAGAAGAATTCATCACAATGTATGGCCTCTCTATCACTAGTATAGATCCAACTATTATATGAGAAATAGAAATTAGCACGGATGATTGGTTGTCTATCTTCAAAGAAACTTGAGTTGAGGGAAAAATGAAGGTGAAACATGTCAAGCTAGAGTTATATGATCTAGTGATGGTGTTGCATCAGAAGGTGTATCAGGAGATACCAATAAACTATGAATTGTCTGTACACTTTGCAAAAGCCTTTGCAATTGAGAACTCTACTACTGCACAGACATCAAGAAATCCAGCTATGTATCAAGTGGCATGGAATGTAGCTGCAAAAGCATCTATTGCGAGATGTAGGAAGATGGGTACATCGCAATAGGTTTTACAATTTTAGAATGATGATGCTTTATTGGTTTCAGAGCTTCTAGTGGATGCAAACGTGCAAGAATAGAAATAGGATGTAGTTAAGTTACATGTTCAACAAGTTACACCACTTGCTACCATTAGGCAAGTGGAGGGTGCTAAGCTTATATGCACATTAGAACTCTTAGTTGATAATGAAAAAGTTCAATTGGATAGGGTCAATTTTGATTTGGATCAAGCCAAGGTATCAAAGGTAGCTGAGTCTAAAGTGATTACAATGGTTATTGAGATGAAAACAAATTTACAAGCATCTCTGAAGGAATTGAAAGGTCATGTGGGAATGGCCCTTGAGAGGAGTATTCAATTGGAGACACAAATCCAGATATATACTATTAAGCTGGAGTTGTTAAGGGTTGAACCAGATGCAAATGACAAGGTGCCTAAACTAGAGGTTTTTATTGGCTCTACTTACATTGGTTGGAGGTCTTTTGACAGGTTGAATAGTGATCACATGGATTGTTACATACATAGGCTGAATACAAGCTTTAAGAGGAGTGGTTCAAGAATGCGAATCCACATCTATCATTTGTAAAAACCATGGTAAGCATGCTAAAGTCACATGACTTTTCACCCTCATTGCCATTATCTTCCCCACAATTACCATCAGCCCTTTCATTCAGTGTTTCATCCATGTGCATAACATGTGGTTTGAATATTGAGGAGAGGATGAGTTTTTAGTGCACCTTACACCATGCAACCATTCATTACATTTGTTTTGTAGCACATTGTCGTATGTCATTCGATTATTTAGGTGAATGTGGTATTGAAATACCACAACATATGTGGCAAACATTCTCTCGATGCTTTAATGGTGGATTCAAATTTGACAAAGGTGAGCATGTCAACTTGATTAAGTATAGCATTATTACTAGCTTTTCAAGCATTAACCTAATGATCTTTAGTTATGGCTTCTTAAGGTTGTCGAAGTACCAAACATAGTAACAATATTTCTTTTTATCTATGGTTGTGGCTTCTTATCACATTAGCTAAATATTTATCGAGCTTATAATAAAGTAAGTCTATGATCTAAGGGTCCTACCGGTTGAGATAGATCTGAAATCGGACACCGTTTGGTCACTCTTGTGTATGGCCAAACATCTTGAGACTAAACTTAAGCATAAGTTCATGTGCTCTCTTAAACAAGTGATCCACTTAGCCTAGTGGTTTTGCATTTGAACGAAGAGGTCCTAGGTTCAACCCATATGGGAAGTATGGGGAGATCATTTTGCCTAAAAAGCTCTAGAGCCCTCTAACGCAAGTTAACGTGAGTTAACTTGAGTCTAACAAGACTTAAATCGAGTGGCGAGTACACCAACCACTAGTGGACTCTAGTTCAAGGTACTAAAGTAGTGGTCGAGATCACTCCAACCACTAGTAGACTCTAGTGGATGATATTAAAGAAGTGGAGGAGATTGCACATGCACTTGTGGACTCTATTTACATTTGTAGTCCTCATTGATTCAAGCAACTATCTATACATGCATAAGGTTGGGAGGAGAGTCATCTCTCTAGCATGTGGTGGCCATAATTTGTCAATCTCTTACATTAATGCAAGATTCTGACAAACTAAGACCACCACATGCTAGAGAGATGACTCCAACCGCTAGTAGACTCTAGTGGAAGATATTAAAGGAGTGGAGGAGATTGCACATGGACTTGTGGACTCTAGTTACATTTGTAGTCCTCATTGATTCAAGCAGCTATATATATAGGCATAATGTTGGGAGGAGAGTCATGTATCTTGCATGTGGTGGTCATAATTTCTCAGTATCTTGCATTGGTATCAAAGCTATAGGAAAGCTTTTATGATGACATTGCTAGGCACATCATCTTCCTCAAGCATCCATGGTGACCTTGATGGCCTCATTACTCTCTTCACAATCTACCATGGAGAGCTTAGATATTAATCCCTCTTGTCTAGAGAGATATCTATGTGACCTTGACTAATCGACATGCTCACACATTGATTTCTCCAAGAATTTCTTCTCTTCGAATCTTGGACAGCATGAATCTGTCGGTATTTTTTTTGGCTCTTGAAGGGGTTTCAAAAAAGTTATTGAATTCACCTCACCAAATCATAGATGCAAGGTGCAAGACTCAAACTCGTGCACATTCATAGTGAATGTATTGCTTTAACTAAGAAGACTGACAAGTATTGATGTTTCGTCTATGACGAAATTAAGTTTATGCCAATTTTCTTGGTGTGCATAGGAAATACCATATTCTTAGATTTTCAAAAGCTCTAGATGCAAGAATAGAACCGGTGATCTTCATATTTGTGGGTTCTACACTATCTAGAAGGTTTTGTTTAGGTATTAAGATACTAAATCATATGGTAACGTGGCTCCAAACTTCGATTGAGGAGATCAATAAAAAAGGACACGTGAAAGTTTATTCGTAGAGATGCAGCAAGCAGGTATCAAATTCTTGATCTCTCAAATCAAATCCAATCGCTCCATTTAGTACAACAAGATGTGTTCCATACACATATTTCCACTGTCGGAAAGATTTTCATCTTCAAGTTGACGTTCAAAAAATTTAAAACATTTTTATTAGTTAATTCTAACCCCTATATATCATGTTATGCTTGGAACTAATCTCTCTGATACTTGTAGGTAGCACATTTATGGAAAAGAGAAGTGCACTGATAGCATTATACATGACCATTGATTTATCATGTGTTCACATTAGGGTTATCCTAAATGTCAGTTAAATGTCTAATTGAACCCAATTGTGTGGGGGTATGGGTAGAAACCTATAAGTTTAGCTAATCATAAGGGTATTTAATTAACTATGTGAGTGCGTATAAAGGTTCAGTGTGTGTATATATGTGTAGGTATGTAAGTGTGTGATTATTAACATTATTATGATGTGTGTGAACATTTAATTTAACCATTATATGGTTACATTTAACTAAAATATCTTATATTTTATACATTATAAAATTATTTTAACATATGCTTTAATTAATTATTTTAATGATGTGTTTATATAACAATTAAGGTATTAAACCCTTAGTGTAAACTTAAATCAAAAGTATTAATGAATTATTAAATTAAATACCAATTAAATTAAAATGTATAAATTGTATGTGGTGTGTGTGAGTAAGTATTTAAAGAGTGGTGCATAGAAGATGTGTAATTAAAGTGATTCAAAGAGTGGAGTGAGTAATTTATGCACTTAAAGTGGATTAAAGTGAAACTTAATTGTGAGGTATGTGTCGAAACTGAATGAAAAAGTGATGTGGGTAATTTATGCACTTAAAGTGGATTAAAATGAAACTTAAGTGTGAGGTATGTGTGGAAAGTGAATGAAAGAGTGATGTGGGTAAGTTGTGCAGTTAAAGTGATTAAAGTACAATAAAAGTGTGGTGAGTGAGAGTGTGTTAAAGTGTGGTTGAGAGATTAAAGTAAGAATCAAAAGAGTGGTATGCACACGTTTTTGTGTATGTATATATATGTGTGCAGTTTGAGTGTTTTCCCTAATGATTTTCTCACATAAATCTTTCTTCTCTTTTCCTTTTGCTTAGGCAAGAGAAAGTTTGTTCCTTCTTCTTTTCCCCTCCTAACGGCTGCACATGAACACAACGTAGAGAGAGAGAGAGAGAGAGAGATTTGTGTCACATCTCCATTGCATGCGACTGTACAACTGTTAGCTTATTATTCCATTCTGCTTTGTAGCAATTTTGCAAGGCACTCAAAGAGGCAAGCTGATGAGTTTTTTTCCCTGGGCGATCGTACAACTCATGTGATCAATTGCAGCTGAGAAGTTGTTCTTTATGTTTCCCTTGCGTCTATTAGAAGTCACATGTACTTAGGTCATGCTTGTAAAAAAAAATTGTTGATGCCACAAAACGGAAGGGATACCTAGTTTTTCAAAGTTATTGAAATTCATGATGGCTTTTTGGAAAGGTTATGTGAGCAAAGAAGTGATGGGGAAATTGATTCTGATTGTTTTTTTTACTGGTTAAACGCTAGATTTGTTGCCTCCTTTGGACTATTATAGGTTTCGAGAAGGATTCTAACCCTAGCAGTGTTTTCTAGCACCGCAGCAGAATACCTGAGAGAGAGAGAGAGAGAGAGGAAAGATGGAATGAGATCAGACCATCTTGGCTGTGGTTTAGGCATGCCAGCACGCTACATCAAAGAGAGAGAGAGAGAGAGAGAGAGAGAGAATTTTAAATTCCTCCTTACGGCACTCTTGGTGGCTAAGATGTCTCTTTTCTCACTATCGATGGTGACGCGCTACAGAGCTTGAATAAGAGAGAAAAAAATGCCTTTCAGCTGCTAACTGTCAAGTTGTGCATCGCTTAGAGAGAGAGAGAGAGAGAGAGAGAGAGAGAGAGAGAGAGAGAGAGAGAGAGAGAGAGAGAGAGAGAGAGTGAGAGAGAGAGAGAGAGAGAGAGAGAGAGAGAGAGAGAGAGAGAGAGAGAGAGAGAGAGAAAGAGAGAGTGAGAGAGAGATATGAAGAGAGAGAGAGAGAGTGAGAGAGAGATATGAAGAGAGAGAGAGAGAGAGAGAGAGAGAGAGAGAGAGAGAGAGAGAGAGAGAGAGAGAGAGGGAGGGAGGGAGGGAGAGAGAGAGAGAGAGAGAGAGAGAGAGAGAGAGAGAGAGAGAGAGAGAGAGAGAGAGAGAGAGAGAGAGAGAGAGAGAGAGAGAGAGAGAGAGAGAGAGAGAGAGAGAAAGAGAAAGAAAGAAAGAGAAAGAGAGAGAGAGGAAAAAAGAGAGAGAGAGAGAGAGAGAGAGAGAGAGAGAGAGAGAGAGAGAGAGAGAGAGAGAGAGAGAGAGAGAGAGAGTAGATATATATACTATAGCATCGTTTTAATTAGATATACTTAAATCTAATTAGATATCTAGTATTGCATTGTTTTAATAATTAATTCTAATTAGTTATATTATTGCATTGTTTCAATTAGATATAATTAAGTCTAATGAGTTATTTTCGATATTGTTATGGGATAATTAGATAGATAATTATAAAGAGTACTTAGTTCTAAGCATAGAAAAATAAGAGTGATTGCATATGTATATTTACATAATGTGAAGTGCATGAGAACATATGTGAGCATGTAAATGCATGTGATAATGTGTATGCATACATGATCTAATGAGTATTAGTGCATAACAATGAGTGATCATGATGCAAGTGTGCATGAGCATATGCATGAATGTATTAAAGTGAGTTAGTGTGCATGTATGTATGATGTGCTAAGCATATGTGTAAAGCATGTGCATACATGAGATTGTGTGTGCATATATGAATGTGAGTATGCATGTGTACATATTGTTGGTGCAGGACAATCAACAATTGATGTTTTGATGAAGAGTTGAAGTCAAGGTTTGAAGGAAAGATTCAAGTTGTGAAGCATGGAAGAAGAATACATTCAGAAGAGGAAGATGTGTACACATATGTGCAGATAGTTCACTTATATCTTTAAGAAGTCATAAGGTTGTAAATTTTTTGTATATATATACTATGAAAATGTCGGGGCAAGTATGAGAGAGCATGAGAATAGAGTAATCAAAAGTTGTATGTGTCATTAGACATCTTAGAAGTGAGTCAAGACTCTCTCATCACTCAGTTGTAATTTTTCTCAAAAATAAAGAAAATGTTGCACCCGACTTTTCTGAGTTTTCTCCTTTTGTGCTAGATCTTTTGTGAAATGCTTTTGTACAAGTCTAAGTCTATAGGTAATTGACTTTTGTACAAATATTTAGCTTCCAATTGTGATCAGGCTGAGAGAATTAAGTGTAGGAACATTTGCATATGTGAATGAGAAGAAGTGAAGTTACAGGAGGTGCAAAATTCGATACGAATGTTTTGATCAATTCTCCTTCCAGAGTTTAAAGTTTTGAGCAATCAAGTACTTAATCTTTAAGTTGGAAGGTAAGCTACTTGTAGCTAAAAGCATTTGTAGAAACGGGTTCTAGATTGAGAGAACCAAAGGTTTAAAGTCATAGGTGTCTAAATCGACTTCTCAGAAGAACAGTTTTAGACATAGGTGAGTTGTTGAGATCATTTCTCAAGATCTACTGAATCTTTTGGAGCGATTCAACTTGGAGAAGGTGCGCAATCTATAGGCGACACCTTGTACAAAGTTTGATAAAAAAATTTACACAATTTAGAAGGCAATGAGTGATTTATGTGCAGCAGACTTTCTGTGTATTCTCCTTCTTCACAGTTTGTTCAGAAAATTTGACAATTGAGTATTGATCTTCTAAAATTGGTGAAGATCTGAGTTATTCTTGTTAGAAGAAAGGATGGGAGATTCTCTTTAGATAGAGTTATTGGATAGAGAGAACTATCCAGCATGGTCAATGAGGATGGAAGCTCATCTAATGAGCAAAGACTTGATAGCTTACATTACAGGTGAAGAAGAAAATCCTCAATTCAGAGATCCTAGTGTTCCAACTAGGGAGGAATTATCATATTTGAAGAATTGGATGAAGAGAGATGCTCAAACTAGGAGCATTATCTATATGGCAGTCAATGACTACTTGCTACCTCACATTAGAGGTCTTGAAAGTGCAGGTAATATATGGAATGCTTTGGAGGAGCAATTCCAAAGTACCACAAAGTCTAGGAAGGCATCCTTGTGGGCAGAATTTACCACATTCAAGAAGAAGGCCTCTCAATCCATCTCAGATTATGTAACCAGAATGAAGGACATTGTAGATGCATTAGGAGCAGTTGATGAAGACATTGAGGATGATAAATTGGTAAGGCAAATCCTCACAGGGTTGAGAGGTGATGAAAAATGGAAGCCATTCATTTTGTCTACTGAATTATCACTTGATCATTTTACTCGTGACTTAAATCAGTTGCTAGGACATATGTTAACCTTTGACCAGGATGTCAAAGGTGAAGGTGACAAGAGTACAGGTCATGCAATGTACTCAAAGGATAAGAAGAAAAATAGCAAAGGGAAGCAACAAGCAAATGAAGATGAAGGCACAACTAGTCAAGCCAACTTCCTAAGAGGAAGAGGAGGTGGCAAAGGTAGAGGAAGAGGCAGGAATAATAAAGATGGAGTCAAAGCTTGCTGGATTTGTGGTAAGACAAATCACTTAGCTAATGATTGTTGGCATAATAATCAGAGTAATGGTGGATATAATCAGAACTTTAATTCAAGAGGAAGAGGTGGCAAAAATCAAAGATGTAATTTCAGAGGAAGAGGTAGTAGGGGTTATTTTGGAAGAAATGCAGGTAGAGGATTCCAAAGTCAACAATACAATAATACCTACTACAATTATGCTTCAGATCAGAAGGAGGATTCAACATTGATAATGAATGCAACTTGTGAAAGGCAAAGTGAAGACCAAAGAGTCTTCTACATTGATTCAGGGTGTAGCAATCACCTGAGTGGTAACATAGCATTGATGACTGATTTGGAAAATAAGGTAACTAATCATGTAGTTCAAACAGGTGACAATACAAAGCACAATGTGAAGTCAATTGGATCAGTGAAGGCCAAGGATGGAAGTACTCTCTTGAGTAAGGTCTTGTATGTTCCTACAATTCCTAAGAATCTTATAAGTGTAGGACAAATTGTTGGAAAAGGTTATGAAGTTAGATTCACTAATGAAGGAGTGTTTGTGGAAGACCCTAGCAATGGGTATAAATAGATTTTTTCAGGGAAGAAAGAAGGAAGATTGTTCACATTGAAGATTCAAGGTAATGTTGGTCATGCCTTGTTCACTTATGGAGGACATAAGATCTCTGAGTTAGATCTTTGGCACAAGAGGCTTGGACACTTCAATGAAAGAGGTATCAAAGATATGATTAACAATGGTTCAGTGCTTGGATTGCCTAATGTTGCACGTCAACACATGACATGCAGATGTTTAGGCATGTCAATTAGGTAAGGCTCATAAGCAATCTTACTCCAAGCATGGTTTTATGTATTCAGAGAAGCTTGAGTTGGTACACACAGATGTGTGGGGACCATCAAAGGATTTCAGTATCAATGGTTCAAGGTACTATGTGATTTATGTTGATGATGCTACTAGATGGATCACTATCTATGTGATCAAAGATAAGTCAGAAGTATTCAATACATTCAAACATTATCATGTGTATGGAGAGAGAATTACAGGTCATAAGTTGAAGAGACTAAGGTCAGATGGAGGGGGAGAGTATTTCTCTAATGAGTTCAGTGATTACTTGTGGAATGCAGGTATAAAAAGGGAAATTACTTGCAGGTACTCTCCTCAACAAAATGGTGTAGCAAAAAGGAGGAATAGAACTCTTGTTGAGTTTGCAAGGTCCATGATGAAGGAGAAAAATTGCCTAAATTACTTGTGGGCTGAGGCTGTAAATACAGCTACTTATTTGGTCAATAGGTTACCATGTAAAGCTTTGCAGGGTATGACACCATATGAGGCATGGTGGGGTAAGAGACCTACATTAGACCATTGCAAAGTATTTGGATGTTTGGCATATGCATATGTGCCATCACAATTAAGACACAAGTTAGAACCTAAAGCTGAAAAGTATGTATTCATTGGTTATGATGATAAGCAGATGGGATATAGGTTGTGGAGTCCATCCACAAAACAATTTCTAGTGTCAAAAGATGTTACATTTGATGAGCAAGGTACTTGGTATGCAGGTACAAACAATATTTATGTAGGTGATGAAGAAGTTGTGAATCAAAAGAAAGGTAAATCAAAAGTTCAGATATTAGATGAAGAGGAAAACAATGAAGTGCAAGTTGAAGTTGAAGAAATGCCAAGATTTGATCCTGAGTGTGATGAACCAGAAATCTCGAGAAGTGGAGAACTTAGAAGGTCTACAAGGCACAAATGGCAACCTACAAGGTATAGCTATGACACTTATTTTTTGGCTACCAAAGATTATGCTTATATGGTAAAGGCAGATGAAGACCCTTCTACATATGAAGAGGAAAAAGGTAAGGAAAATTGGGAGAAAGCTATGCAGGAAGAGTATGATGCATTAATGGAGAATCAGACATGGGAATTGGTTCCTAAACCAATTAGCCAGAATATCATTGGATGCAAATGGGTCTACAAGACAAAGAGGTTTGTAGATGGAAGTGTGTCTAGGTATAAAGCTAGACTTATTGTGAAAGGGTTTGCTCAAACATATGGTATTGATTATGATGAGACCTATAGTCATGTGGCAAAGATGACAACCATCAGGACACTCATAGCTATTGCTGCATGTAAAGGTTGGAAATTATGTCAATTAGATGTGAAGAATGCTTTTTTGAATGGTTATATTTCAGATGATGTTTTCATGGAGCAACCCCAAGGATTCAGAGATGGAATGTATCCAGATCATGTATGTAAGCTCAAGAGAGCTTTGTATGGTTTGAAGCAGGCCCCAAGGGCATGGAATTATATACTTGTGAAGTTCTTGAAAGAACTTGGATTTCAAGTATCTAAGGCAGATAGTAGTTTGCTTGTTAAAGCAAGTGATGATGGGTTCATTTACATTCATATATGTTGATGATATAATTCTTATAGGTACAGATGAGAAAGGCATTCAAAGCCTAAAGAAGCAAATGGAGAAAGAGTTCAAAATCAGTGACTTGGGAGACTTGTCATATTTCTTGGGCATGGAGATCGCATACACTCAACATGGAGTGTATGTAACTCAAGAAAGGTATTTGAAGAACTTGTTGATAAAGTTTAAGATGAATGATTGCAGGGTAGCACCTACTCCAATGGAGGTGAATCACAAATTAAGCAGATATGGTGGAGAAGAGTTTAAGGATATGAAGCTATATCAGAGTTTGGTTGGTAGTCTTATCTATGCTACATTAACTAGACCTGACTTGTCATATGCAGTTGGAGTATTGTCTCAATTTATGTATTGTCCTAGGAAAGAACATTGGATTGCAGGACAAAGAGTGTTGAGGTACATTAAGGGCACACTCAAAGAAGGTTTGTATTATGGTTTTACATCACATACAAACATTAAGGGTACACTCAAAGAAGGTTTGTATTATGGTTTTATATAGTGATGTAGATTGGGCAGGTAATCCTGATGATAGCAGATCAACATATGGATACTTGTGTTATGTGGGAGATAAGTTAATCTCTTGGTGTTCAAAGAAGCAACATACAGTTGCTTTATCATCTACAGAAGTTGAGTACAAAGTTATGGTTGAAGCTGCAAAGGAAGTTATATGGCTTAAGACTCTCATGAAGAGTTTTGACACCATACAGAGTAAACCTGTCATTTATGGAGATAACATGATTTCTTTGTATTTAGCTGCTAATCCTGTGTTTCATGCAAGGACTAAACACATTGAGTTTCAGTATCACTTTCTGAGAGAGAAGGTGATGGATAAAGAGATTGAAGTCATACATACTTCAACAAAAGATCAGATAGCTGATATGCTTACCAAAAGCTTGGATGGACCAAAGCTACAGAGATTCAAAGACATGGTAGGCATAAAGAAGATAGAGAAAACCTCAATTGATGATTGAGGGGGAGCTGTTGGTGCAGGACAATCAACAATTGATGTTTTGATGAAGAGTTTAAGTCAAGGTGTGAAGGAAAGATTCAAGTTGTGAAGCATGGAAGAAGAATACATTCAGAAGAGGAAGATGTGTACACATATGTACAGATAGTTCACTTATATCTTTAAGAAGTCATAAGGTTGTAAATTTTTTGTATATATATACTATGAAAATGTCGGGGCAAGTATGAGAGAGCATGAGATAATGCTATTCATTATATATTCATTAATCCATTTGATATTTTTTTTTCATGACTCTAAATTTCAAATATCTACAAAGCTTTGCTATTGCCATAATTTCTATTAGTCCATTAACATCTAGATGAGCATATCACGTAAATTAATCTTGGATAGTTATTATATCGTGCATAGAATAAGTAAATAGAGTTGTTTGAAACTCCATTTACCCTATCCTTCAAGTAAGATTAAACCACTTGAGCTTGCTCCAAACACCCTGCGTGTGCTGATCTATTTGGCAGTTGGCTTGATCCACCAACCGAGCATCTACACTACTCGACATTGGTGAACCCGATGTAAACATCAGCATTCCAACTCAGGACTACAGTTCAAATTTTTCTTTGCATATTCATGTATACGATTCAACAAGTGTTGTAGTAGCATCTACATCCTTGGGAGTTGTGGCTATCTCGTGAAATCTTGCAATCTTCTAGGTGTCAAGGGCTGATCTATTGATCTAAGTGCCTCCATGAAGATTGACAAGTAGGTGATCCTCATCTTGCAACCCCTCTAATCGACAAATAAAGAATTGAATATTTGCACTCATATTAGAAAAAGATGTATTTAGGATTTGATTAAATGACAATAAATGTATTAAAATTCACATAAGCACTATTTTTTACCCTCTTTTTTGAGCCCAGTTGGTATGGTTTCATTTACTTTTTCTTTAGTTAAAGTGCAAAATTTTGGTTAAGTGTAAATCATAGGTTTAATTGCAAATCATGGGTGCATTTTCAAACATTAAAACTAGACTCCAATGGAATTATTGACTTAGTAGCTGAACATAAAGAAAGTTTAAAGAAAGAAGTCCAAGACATTGTTAGGATTGTTCAAACTAAATCAAATAAAAATATAAAAATGGACGAATTATTCAAGAACATGATGCAAGAGATGCAAGATTAGAAAGTTGTTAAAACTCTACTAAAGGATAAAGGAAAGTTCACAAGAGTGAATGTAACGAATTAATTAGACACATTCGAGCAATTAGCCAAGCTTCATGGTTTACCTGAGTCTAAATGGAAAACATATCTAGGAAGACTTGCCATTGGGACAATTAGGGTTGTTATGGA
This sequence comes from Ceratopteris richardii, assembly GCA_020310875.1. Classification (NCBI taxonomy): domain Eukaryota; kingdom Viridiplantae; phylum Streptophyta; class Polypodiopsida; order Polypodiales; family Pteridaceae; genus Ceratopteris; species Ceratopteris richardii. The sequence continues at coordinate 213,184,714 of CM035407.1, read as the reverse complement.
TCTACATCATAAACTTGAATGGGATGAATTCAGGAAGGAGTTACATAAAGAATTTTATCTAGAGGATCATAGCCAAAATAGCAGAGAGGGATTCATGAAATGGATTAGTTCACCTAAACCTCAAATTTCTATTAATCAACTTCATAGTGAGTTCATGAAACGATTTTCTCAATTATGGAAAAATGATAGGGTAGCCTTAAATCCAAACATAGTCTTATATTTCCTTAAGATCTTGACCCCAGATATAAGGGTAGAGGTTGAACATAGACTTGAAGAGCCGGGTACAAAATATGGACTTACAGATGACTAGGCCATTGTGAAGACACTGGTTGAGGTGGTCGCCCATATGAAGCAACACCAATGACTTCTTTATGATTTGATGCCTCAACCATCTTCTAGTTTGCCTCCTAGTCATGCAGCTAGAGATACACATATAGCCTCTCAAGTTGAGCCAACTGCATCTACATCTAAAATTCCAACTCATTTACAATTTGAAATTTTATTTAATAAGTTGGATAACATGATGCACATGCATGAAAACATGTCTAAAGAGGTATCGGCTTTACAAAATGTAGTGTATGCATTGAATTTACAAGATAAACCCTCAGTCCAAACTCAACCAACTATATATCCTCAACCTATTTCAACTCCTAATCCTCCATTAGTACCTCCTAATCCTCCAATTGTACCTCAACCAATTGCTCAATCGACGAACCAAAGGAATTTCAATCAGCCCAGAAATCTGGTGTATCTGGTGTGATGCCACATATCATTTTACCTATATAAGTGAAGCCTTAAAGGAAGCAAAAGAACAACGACTTGTTATTGACATTGACAAGAGGTTCTGCGACTATCGAACACATCTTCCTTTAGCTGCTAATTGGGAAAAGGGAGGAATGCAGAAGCTCTACGAAAATATTTCTGAATCTAAGAAAGCATCCTCTGCTAGCAAATTAGAGTGTGTAGATACTGACTCTGAATCCGAGCATGCTAGAGAAACAAGGAACTACTCAATTAAAGCTTTAATTAAGGCTAGGGATGACATTATGCAAAAAACTACTTGGAAATCACCCATCGATCAATTCTTGATATATTCGCATATTGCAAATGTTGAATAAAAGAGAAAGCGGGATGATGAGCAGGATATAAATGATGCAGGAAGACGAGTTACTAGGACCAAAATGAGAGATAAACCTAAGCCTAAGAAAGTACAATTTGAACAAGGTGAAAGTTCTAGAGCAAATGAACGGAGAAGAAAAGAAATTAGGGAGGGAAAAAAACCTATGATCACTGAACCAAAACAAAATTTAGAGAAATTAGAGGAAACTCGTAAAAAGAGAAAAAAAAACTGAAGAAAAACAAGAAAAGAAACCAAAAAGAATTCCTAAAGCTATTCTTATATCAGAATTAGAACAAAAGGTTGATGCAAAGGAAATATTGTATGATATCTTGTTGAAAAGTGCAGTACCTATGACACTAGAACAAATATTTTCAAGTGCTAAAATTGAGTTTAAAGAAAATGTCATTAAATTAATAAAAAGAAAGAGGTTCCCTTTTTCACAAGAGGTAGAGATGTAGGATGTCCCCGATGTAACTCAATTAATGCATGAATCTCTTTCTTCTGATTCAGAAGACGAAGAGCAAAATACTTTTAATGTCAACAAAAACGTTTTAGGTCCAGTCTTGCCAGATGATGAAGGTAAATATTCGGAGAGCAACTTTAGGAAAAGATTTTGGGCAAGAGGCACACGTGACTTAAGTGATCAAAAGAAATCATAATCTGTTTTAGCCCTAATTGATTCTGTGTCTGAGATTAATGTGATTTTAAAAGAGCTATATGACAAGTTTAAATGGCCAATAGATAAAAATCATGGTTGGATTATGAGAACTGTGGACAATGAATGTGGTTCACTCTTAGGAGCATGTGCAAATATACCTCTCATGATAGGTGTAATCTCTGAGAAGTTTCACTTTTTCATTCAGGATAATTGCACCTATGAGATTATCTTAGGTCAGCCGTTTATATGTGAGGCTAGAATGGAAACCAAAGTTATGGATGATGGCCCTGCATATGCAAGAATTAGATCTAAGGATGATTTGCAATCACTCCAAGTAATGATAGTAAGCCCTAATCATATATGAAATCGAGAACAAATTAGAAAGACTCCCATCCATTCTCATGAGAAGGTACATAATGATCATATGCCTCTTCATGAGTTCAAAACTTATTATGATCAAAATATAGCCTAGATGCCACTGTTGAGCGAGACAATAGTGGTCTTTGGATTGATGTCTTGCACCCATTTGTAATCACTTGCTTTTCTTGTATTGAGTGTACATAGAGTCAACTACTTCAACAAGATTACTCTCTTTATGTGTAGTGCATTTGGAGGTTACAAAAGATTCATTACCTTTTCTGCCACACTTTTTCCATATAAGATATAGACATATAAGCTGGTGGTCTTGTTTCTAACAAACATGATAGAAATTTTCTTCCAATCTCTCATAAAATGAACCCACCTTATAATATGTTCTTGAAGCTATCAAGTTGTTCCAAGCATCCACTACAATCATAGGAGTGCACTTTACCTTTTGTGCACTTTAATAAATAGAAATCTTTACCTTCATCATTTTCATCTTTTATGTTGATTGCAAAGTTTTCATCCACTACCAATACCAATGCAATGTCGATCTATCCTTGAATAGCCATGAGTTGAATGCAAGGATCAAACTTGAGATATCCCCTGTCAATCTCAAGCCTTCTCCTTATTCACTTTGTCAATCTTCATTTCCCAAAAGATTCGTGTGACATCTCTCCCTTTTGACCCTGACAAATGTCCTCTAAGAAATTCCACAACATGTGCAACACACTTCAACACTACACATCACGTTTAGGTTTTTCATGCGTTAGCGCCCTTTTCATAAGTGCACCTACACCATCATGTTCTCCCTTGCCGTGCCCTCACTCAAAGAAGTTCCATATCATAGTCATGCATGATAGCCCATGATATCGTCCTACATAGTAAAATGGATGTTTTAACTTCAAATTGAGAAGTTATACCAATTGACCATACTTTGTGGCTTAATTCAAGGTTTAGCTCTCTCAACATTTGCCAATGTAATTGGAAACAATGTTGCAAAAAAAGGTGTCATGCTTCTTGTCATTGGATATGAGGAAGTGGACTACCTTTTTAGGAATGCCCTCCCAATAAAAATACGTGATATGCACAAAAATAGCTATCTTTATAGACCACTAATGCATAGATTGTATTTCATTTTTCTCAATGAATGTATAATTTTCTACAAAATCAACTACTAAAAGCACAACCTTACTTGGAAATTTAGATACACACATCCTAATTCTATTTTCATGTAATAAATAAATGAAATTATACTTGATAAATATCTTTAGATTTTTCTCAAATAATCCTCTCACAACTTTATGACTCATGTCCCTCTTTAGAAATTCTCTTATTTTAGGAACTTTCCATTCATACATTTAGTCGAAATCTTCAAAGATCTTTATAGGAATAATATTTCTCAATGGTAGTCTCTCCTGAACAGCACTTAAAATGTCCTACTCTTCAATCAGAGCACTCACCCATCACTCATTTGTGCTAGTGTGATATGGTATCATTCTATCATGGACATAGAATACTCTGCATAATGCTACTAATTTATCAAAATGTAGTTGTTGAAGCACCTTGATGTTTGGCCTACTTGACAAATAGAACAATCAAAATTACAAAGAAATCTATGCATGATAGAGTAGGATTGACATAGGAGATTGATTGGATCCTTTTTCTTTCAAAACAAGTTTCGACAGAGCATATGCTTCCAGACTTTAATTAATAGAAATTATACATGTACAAGTGAACGGGCCTAGCACCCATGGGACCCTCCGTATCCTACAAAGCAAGGGCTCCTTATAGATTAGTAGAAAATTTCACAAAGAAGGTTGATAACCCTCTCATCCCGTGTGGGGCACACTTGGTTTTGATCTTGTTTCTCTCTAGGAAGAACACTCTATGATGTCTAAAAGGTGGGGGCTTCTTACAATTGGAAATTATTTTGCCTAAATGGAAAATAGATTTTTCGATCCACCATTCTTTCGGGAGGCTTCCAAAGTTGGCTACACACCTCTCTTTCCATATTTTCCATAGTCTCTTCCCTCTTATGGCATTCCACAATGCTAAGGAACATCTGATTGCTTCACCCATGAAAGCTTACTTCTAATTGATTTGTCCTTGTAACAACATGATTCTCTCAAGGGCGTGCCAAATTGATATTGATTTGGGGCATGAATAGAATAGGTGTCCCAAGAATTCCATGCCATGAAGGGGTCATTTGCACCAAGGGGACCCCATAAATTTTGTTAGATTTTACATTGGTCTAGACTCCACGGTGTAGGATTTTCTACATAAGCACATACTTTTTTATCTCAATGAGGGGGTGCCAAAGGGATTGGAACTTAAAGTCGCACCTCCAAATTAATAAATCAAAACAACACTTCTTATTGAGCATGACATGAAATTCTGCATCCTTCTTCAATATTGGAATTTTCTTAAGGCAATTGCCATTGTGCCATCTAAGGCCCTCAGGGTGAGGAGAGTCCTCATCTATGAGGAGGTGAGTCCTCGAACATTGCCAAGCATTGAACCTACTCTACAATAGATGAAATTCTTCATAGTCCACTCTTTTGGTCGGATCAATGTCCTCAAATCTAATCCACTAACAAGTCTCTTGGTTCCAGAAGTGCTTCCACAAGTGAAAGCCTTTGTTCCAAAGTTTCCTAGCTTTTTGGAGGTCCCAAGACTCCACACTTCTGATGCCCCTAATAGGGAACTAGATTGATTCATTCTCTCTAATACCGGATGCCCATTTTCAATCTTCATTGATTTTGATAAACTATTTAATCTTGTTCCAAATCTTCCATAGAGAACAATCAAGCTTGAGCCTTTTGGAGCCATTGAAAATGGGGAGAAAAAATGGTGAGAAGGTCGAGACCCATCCACCCTAGGAGACCCACAAGCTTAAGAGCACTCCTGTTCTAAAAATAAGCTTGGCTCAAGAGGCATCACTATTGCTCGACGCTTTAATAACCATTTTGTTGCTAGCTTGTTGGCCATTCCTTCGATATCTAGAATGCCCAAACCACCTTGATCCTTTTGTCTAATGCAAGTAGTCCATTTAATTTTGGGGATGCCTCTTCTGCTAGGGTCACCCGTCTAGAGGAACTTCTTGCAAATTCTCTCCAGCTTGAAGATCTCTTGGTCAGTTGGTCTCCAACACGAGAGAAAGTAAAGCATCGAGGAGATAAGGAATGTGTTAATCACCATAGCACATCCAGCCAGACTAATCTTCATACCTTTCCAATACGCCAGCTTACTCTTGAGCTTAAAGAGAGCCTAGTTCCATCGTAAGCCCATCGAAATGTCAAATCCATTGGAAAACCCAAGAAGCAAAAGATTTGTCCATTAGGGATCAACTGACAACCTTGAAAGTGGTTTTAGAATGATTTATTTTGGATTTCAAAGCCTCATAAAAGATATTAGAAATTGGTTTTAGAATGATTTATTTTGGATTTCAAAGCCTCATAAAAGATATTAAAAAAACTCCAAAAGTTGTCAATGCTTAACACGTCATTATGCGCAAAAACACTAGTATCATCCACAAAAGGTCTCATGATCATCTGATCTTCATTGAGAGGTAGACTGAGCGGCTGAATATGACCTAAGTGAGCTTCATAGTTAACAAGGCAGCTGAGACCATCGGCTGCTATAGCAAGGAGAAGAGGGGCCAATAGGCACCCTTGTCTAATACAATGTTTTAATATATTAGCTTGAGAGAGTTGACCATTGATTTTTATCTGAGTAGTTGCATTTCCCAATAGAGTAGAGATCATCTTAATGAATTTTTGGCCAAAGCCCATGTCTTTCAATGATTGGAGAATGAAGTCCCACTCGAGTCTATCATAAGCTTTGTTGAATTCAATCTTAAGGAAGAGGACATCTTGCACTGATTCGTTAACAAAAACCAAACCTTCCCAAAATAATTCAATTAGGAAGTGCTCAAAGAAGAAGAACCATGACACATTATCACACCTTATATCAAGGACTAGGTGGTGGGCGCCTCTCTGAAAATATTATGAGTCAGAGAATCCTAGATGTTGACTTATGGTGCACAACCTTGTTTAGAGATGCAAAAGAGAGAGCTCAAGCATGTGATGCCCACTAAAGGTGTGGACCAAAGTGGACCAAGTAGACACAACATCCATTTGATTGTCTCCACTGCATGGCAACCCTTTGAGGAATGGGGTTTTAATTCTATAGATCTTCTTTAACTTGCATCCTTTCTGAGGAAGGAGAAGTATGTGTTGGTTTCCAAAAAATATGAAATAAAATTTGCTGAGGCTATTGCTTCTCTAGATTGCACAACCTTAAAAATTGTTGACTTCTTGTACAACAACATCTCCTATAGGTATGGTTGTCCATTAAAATTTTTCTCCAATCAATGGACACACTTTCTCAAGAAGGTTTTGTATGAACGTCTCAATAAGTATAGGATTGTCCATCACACTTTCTATTCTTAGTATCCAAGGGTAAATGGAGAAGAAGAGTCCACTAAAAAAGTATTGATAGCTCTCTTTAGGAAGGAATGCATGATAAGACCCACTACATGGGGCAACACATATTTAGCCACATTATGGCCCTACAAGTTGGCAAGAAAGGAAACCATGGATAACTCCCCCTTCCAACTAGTATATGAAGTAATTCCCATCAAGCCTTTTGAGTTTCTACATGGTTCTCCTTGGATAGATTTTGTCTAGGAAAGGAAGGATTCTTTGGTTTGAGCTAGACTCTCATCACTCAACAAATTGGAGGAAATTCATTTAGATAGAGAAAGATAGTTGAAGAAGATACAAGAAAGAAGAAAGGAAGTTCATGATAGAAAAATTTGGCAAAACGTATTATAGGTTGGAATGCTAGTTTTTTTACACAAAACTCAATTAGAGATGAAATTGCAAGGCGAATGGCTTCCTCATTGGGTAGGTCCATACAAAAATAGAAAAACTCTCTAATGGGATGTAGTGCACTTGGAAAATCTATCTAGAGAGGAACTACTACTTTTCAACATTTCAAGTCTCAAGGTCAATTGTCATCAAAACAATTGGAGGACTTTTGATCCCCTGGCATTTTGGACAATTTAGTCACATTGTACATAACTCTCTTGTTACTCTTTTTATTAGTTACACCACTGTTATCTCGTGTAACATGATTTTTTTGAGGTCTTTACTGAAAGTTTAATGCCATTCAAGAGGTAATTCATGAGGATGTCGCTATAATATTTCTAGGTTTTTTGGTAAATTTTTTTAGGATTTTTACGATTTCTTTTATAGTACACTTTTTCTTGAGAATTATAATGAGGGAATGGAAGTTCTCTAGTGTTTTGAGTGGGGAATACCCTTATGGAATGTGTACTAATTAGTATTTTTTGGATTTTTTATCTTTTTGCATTCTTTATTTATTTTATTATTTTACCTTGCTTCTATTTATTGTTCAAAAGAAGGGTAGATCCCCATCATCTCGCATTTTTTATGATGCTAAGAAGAGGTAGTGCGAAATTTTATCCTATGCTCTAAATTTTGTTTTTTTTTTATTTGATTTTTTATATGTGAAATGTTCATGACTCTAGATTATGGCTGAGATGGTTATTTTATTATTGTAGGGTTAGTTTCATGTTTCTGGATATGTTTGTGTTCATTTTCATCATCATTTTCCCAAGACTCTCAGCTCCCTTCCTTCTTTTAGTAAATCCGCCTACCTTTTTTGCACGTTGTACATGTGATTCTTCACCCTTACATGTTCCAAATTCTATTCCCTCTTTATTTTCCCACTTGTTTCACATTTTATAGATGCACCACTCCTCTTTTCTTACTTTTCCTTGCTTTTGACCCCTCCACCGACCCCCTCTAACCCTCCCAACCCCTTTGTCACTCACTCCTACCCCTCCACATGGTAGCATGCCCTACCCTTTTTCCTTCCCATCTTCCTCCCCATGATTTCCCTCATCACGTATATTCAACCATCCTGGATACTTGGTCTAGATAGCTCCTACTTTTGGCAATGAATAATTTTTGGCGTAGTTCCTTTCGAGAGGTTTCCTTCTCTTTTGAGGCAGGATTCTTCAAATGCTCCTTCCAAGGTTCTACAACACATGTGTTGTGGTGGCACTTCATATGCTTGTGGGTTTGCTTTGTTTTGTCTATGAGAGAGAACCCATTAAGTGGGGGGCAACAAATTGTTGACTTAGAAAAGTGGTGCACATGTGGCCAACGAGTTGTGAAACAATGGGTGCACAAGTAGCGCACAATGTGTATCCTCATAATTTTCTTGTTTATGAATTTAATTAAAGGTTTTAAAGCGTATTTTGAAAGCTTTTTAAGGTTTTGTGAGGTTTGGAAGGTTTAGGTGAACCATCCCTTATGTATACATTTTGCAAATTTAAGGTCAAAAGCGAAGAAGCTATGTAAAGTGCAAAAGCCTATGTGTGTTCCCCCATGAAAATTTTTGTTTTTTATAAAGTCACTTCACAACAAAATAGGGTATCATTGGTCTCTACGTGAGAAGGGTCTTGGATACAATGAGGAAAAGCATCATGAGGAATACCAAGAGTTGGGAAGTGTGGGCACTAGAGAGTGGGGAAGTGGGTTGCACGCCCAAAACCAAGATATTGGATGCAAATGTGGAGTCAAGTCAATTGAAGTGTCGTATGAGATGGAATAAAAAATCCAAGTAGGGAATATAGGAGAAAAGCCTAAGCATGGAGACTAAGAGAAGAGAGATATGGATAAGCAAAAAGACATAGTGTGTGAAGAGTGTGCAGAGAGACAAAGAGTGCAAAGTGTGGAGTAAAGAGTGCAAAGTGTGGAGTAAGCACTGAACTTGAGAGCCAAGGATTAGTAGATCAAGTATTACATGCTCTCTTGTGTGTATAGATCACGGTCAGTGAGCGAAAGCAACCATGGTGTGACCATAGTGCTATCCAAGTGGTGTTGCATATCAATAGTAGATGTGACGAGGACTATTGGAGGCTTGAGTGTAAGGGTGCACAAGATCAAACCATTGGGTTAAGGTGAAGAAGCAGTGCAAAGGCTCACTACACAAGTACTTGGAGTACTTGGTTTTACTTTTGTGTACTTTTTTCCTTAAAGGATTCACACATTCAGTATTTTGTATTATTATTGCAAGCAAAAGCTATTGCAATCTTATAATTTAACCAAGGCACATATACTTTCAATGCAACATATCTTACTCCTTTTCTTCCCTTTTTTCCTCTATACACTCAAGCCCCTTTAAACTACAGAATTCCCACAACAAAAATTAGTTCCACCTGGATAATATACAAATTCCTTTTTGGATTTCTTCAAACCGTAGAACTCACTATGCTAGAATATCCACTAGATCTTCCTATCCAATCATTTACACGAGTGTAGAACATTCTACATTAAGGACAAAGTTCATATTTTGAGAATAATTGAAATCTTTTTTAATGAAAACCTAAATATTATATTCTTACAACCAAATAGTTCTTCCAACTTGCATTCGATAATCTTGCATTGTAAAACTTCCATCTTCCAACTTCGACATGATGCATTAATTATAATACAAAACAACAAAATCTCAATGTGCACCATCCATCAGAGCCACTTTCAACCCATCAAATAACTATTGATGATTTCAAAGCTTCAAATATTCTCTTGGACTCGCATTCATTTTTTTTAATTTTAATATAAAGGAAGTCCCAGACTTGAATTAATTAAAAGAAAAGTACAAGACAAGGGGACTAGTGCCCACGGGATCCCCCGAATCCCACAGAGCGGGGGTAGCTTTTACAGAGTTTAGGTGGCATTACAGAGAGGTAAATCACCCTCTCATGACCCGCATGCGGGGCCACATGGGTTTAAGCTTGTTGTTGGACAAAAAGAGCACTAGATGACGCTTAAAGGGGGTTTTTTACAATTACCGATCCCTTTGCCAAGGAGGAACAGTGATTTCTCAATCAACCACTCTTTGGGGGCGTCACCAAAGTTGTATGCACATCTTTCCTACCAGATCTTCCATAGGACCTTCCCTCTGATGGCATTCTAGAGAGTCGCGAAGCAACCGATCGTTTCTCCCAACAGAGCTTGCTTCCAACGGAAATATTTCTGGAGTCTAATTTTCTTTCCCAGCCTTCATGGAGGACCATGCAAAGCTTACATGAAGTTAAAGAGGAGGTTGATAAACCTCATATCCCCATCGTGTTGCGCCCACTTGGTTTTAAGCTTATTGCTGACATACTGTAGCTCTTTGTGATGTCTGAAGGGGGGGTGTTTCTTATAGTTAACAATTCTTTTGCCAAGAAGGAATAGGGACTTCTCGAGCGACCACTCCTTGGGGGTATTGCCAAAGTTGTGAGCGCATCTTTCCCCCCAAATCTTCCGAAGGATCTCTTCCCTGATCACATTCCACAATGTCACAGAGCAACCAATTGCTTCACCAATAAGGGCTTGCTTCCAAGTGATATGTTCTTGGAGCCCCAAAGACCGACCAAGGACCCTCCATAACCGAAGGGATTTAGGGCAAGCAAAGAACAGGTGGCCAATATCCTCTTTGCAATGGCAACATCACTTGCACCAAGGTGGAACATCATAGATCTTGTTAGCTTTAGCATTGGTCCATATTCCACCGTGTAAAATTTGCCATAGGAGAACTGACTTTTTGTTTTCAATGAGAGGGTGCAAGATAGACATAAATTTCATATCCCAACGAAGTCGCGTCCAATTGCGACACCATTTCTTCTTGAGACTAAGGTGAATGTCATTGCAGGCTTCGACATATGGAAGCTTGGAGAGGCGGTTACCATTATACCATTTAAGGCCCATTGGGTCCATAGCGTCCTGTCCCATAAGTAGTCAGATTTTAGAGCGGTCCCAAGAATGGTGTCTACTCAATAAAACATTCCATTCCTCGTACGTGACCGTAAGGCTCCACAGCTAAGGCTCCATTTACCAAGGAGAGTGGAGATCATCCTGAGGAATCTCTGACTACACCCGAGGTCTTTCAGCGATTGCAAAATATAGTCCCACTCCAATCTGTCCTAGGCTTTGTCAAAGTCAATCTTGAGGTAGATAATGTCCTGATTACACTACAACAGATCGATGGTATACCGAGGTTTTTACCGAGGAAAATGAACGGGGCTTTATTTGACGTGACGTCGGTGTAGAGGTCGGTCTCCGCGTCGGTACCAGAGAGTCGGTATAGGTGTCGGTCTATCCGTCGGTAAAAGCGTTGGTATATGCGTCGGTATAAGTGTCGGTATAAGCGGCGGTAATTGCTTTCTGTTGCATAGCCTCCTGGGTGTACCGACGGTTATTCCGATGACACTACTGGGAGTACCGTCGCTTATACCGACGACCAAACCTGCAAATTTTTTTTTGCATAATGTTTTGTCTTTTGCTAGAGCAACATTACCATGATGTTGCTGAACAAAAGACAATACACTCTGCCCAAAAAAAAACGAGTACATGTGATGTGTACTCTAATGACAACCGAAATATGATTTCATGAAACAGAGTATTATTGTACACAAAAGAGATCGATAATCAGAATGAGCAATGAACCATGTACAAAAGAAGTTATATATTTCAATAATGAAGCATGTACAAGAGTGTGGCAAACCACTGTCATATATGACGCTTTTACAAAATGTGGCAAAACAATGTATTGCCATATGGAAATCAAATACAAAATATTGGTCTTCCACTGCCATACACATGCAAAGAACGTTCCATATCAACAATCCTGCAACAAAGAACAATAATGGAATGAGATAAATTCACAAGAAAATTACAAACAAGTAAAAACCAAGTTTATAAATTAATTACCTCATCGCAAACGCTCCCATGAAACTACTGCACCGCATCCCTCCAAGTCCTGCAATAGTGCAGTCAACCCATGACTATATCCATAAGACTCCTCCGATCGTGTTGGAGGACGACCCATTGCCAGCTCCTGAAACAAATATAAAAAGATTAGAGAAATATATATGAGAAATTTAACACAAATAAATTCTATAAATGAAATGGTACTTACAAACTCATGACGCATCATGTCATATCCTCCGCTGCCCAAATGTGATGGTCCAATCGTGTCTAGACGTGTGGCTACGGCATTTCGCTGCTGGCGATATCGATCAGGAGTCTGCTGCTGCGCATCACGAATCATGTCCCACTCCTCAGCATCTAACCACACAGGCTTTGGTAAGCCTTCTCTGAATGCATCACGAGCCTCGGATCGTCGATGCGACATGACCTCACGTGCGGTATGAAGAATCCACTCTGAACTGACAATCGACTGTTCATCGGCTGGTCGGAACTCCTAGTAAATCGTCTGTGTGATATAATTCTTCCGATCTTTATCCTGTTCACTCCATTTCCGCATGATGGAGTGTCCAAACTGGATGGAGCAAAGCTGTCGTATGCGTGCATGCATTGCTTTGCCAGCCGCATCCATCACCGAAGCTCCATCTCGGATACTATACACCTTGGAGTCATCATGGTCATGAGCACCCCAAGGTGTACGTGGTGTACTGCGTGGTGTACTGCGTGGTGTAGTGCGTGGCATACCTACATCTGAGGTACTCGTCCTAGGAGTAGAAGTGGGCGACACAACGTCCGTCGCACTGCCTCCACAACAACCACCTCCTCGCCTCCAGACCTACCTGTAGATCCACTCCTAGAACCTCCTGCTCCAGAGTGTGACCTCGATCTACGAGACGGGCCAGACCTTGTATCGCGCTGAGGTGTCGAACGCACATGTCTACTAGTAGATCCAGTAGCAGATGCTGCAAAGATGGTCGTGGTGGAGTCACAAAGCTAGGAGACATACCTCCTACAGGAGTAGCACCACCCTCAGGAGTGACACCGGCAGGAGTGACACCAGCGGGAGTGACACCGGCGGGAGTGAGGCCATCGGGAGTGAGGCCGGCAGGAGTAAGGCCGCCAAGAGTGAGGCCGGGAGGAGTGCTACCACGAGCGATCCAATACTCTGATGCAGCGGCCATATAAGCAGGAGGAACCTGAGAGATGAACTCCAAAAACTGCTCCTCTGTCATGGACTGTGGAGTGACTGGAGGACTGTCTCCCATCGTGCTCTGTAATAAAAGAACTCAAATAATTAGCATGCGATAAGAAAAATAATATAGGGAATAAACAAAAAAAAAACAAAAAATTAGTACGTACAAGTCTTTTATTCAAAAGTCCTCTATTCTAGCATCCTCTTGAAGATCCGATGCACCGAGAATATCTATCTCTAAATTGATGGCTTCTAAATCGCTTGCTATGCTGGTTTCCTCCTGATCATCATCTATTGCTTCGTCTTCTCGAACAATGAACTCTTCTTCAATGACCTCTTCTTCTGGAACAATGATCTCTTCCTCCTCAACTATCGAATGAATCTCTGAGTCCACTAGAGATGGACTTTCTTCTACATCTGCATTTTCAAAAATTTGTCTACTATGTGGAGCGACTTGTAAAACAAATAGCCACTCTGGATCTTTTGAATCTGGTATAAAAACAACTTGCTCATAGTGTTCGGGAAGTACAAATGTATCCCTTTCATCTGTCCATAATCTTGTGGAGTCGACTTGAAGCAAACCGCTCTTATCTCGTCTCACTGTTGCGTTTCTTCCAGAGGTGACTACTTTGAACCATTTCACGTCAAAAACAAAGTAATCAAACTTTCTGAAAGATAGTTTCAAGATGTCTTGAATCACACCACAATAATCTAACTCGCCTTCTAGAGCATTATCATCTCTTGCACTCGCTCTACTTTTTTGCATAAAATTCACTATCACTCCACTATCAAAAGTAGACCGGTTTTGATCGATTCGTGCTATTCGAAAGTGTCGTCCATGAGACCATAGTGCACCGTATTTGATATACTCCCAATCACATCCTTTTGCGAGTTCTTCTTCTTCTTCAGAGATATCTTCACCCGCTGCCTTTGCTTGTGAAACCGCTGCATCTAGCCATCTGCTCGTTGGAAAAGGTGGGAGAGGTCGAAGATTTTCTGGAAGAGGCAAAAATCGAGTAGAACGATTTCTTCGAAATTGAGCTCTTTCCTTTGCGTTAGTTTCCTTGGCAAGTTCATACCTTTCTAACCACTTTTGCATAGGCTCAGAGTTAACTATGCAAAACTTCATTGCCTTCTCTCTGAAAGCTGCATCCATTTTTCTTTGCAATCCTTTACCTTGTGGTTCATCGCCTACGAGATGAACATCTTCATCATCGCTCCATAAGCGAGGCATTTTGGGATCCGATATACGTAGAAACTCAGTAATGAATACAAGAGATTCTTGTACAAGCCATCCCTCTGCCATGCTACCCTCTGGACGTGCTCTCTGTCGAACAAACCCTTTCAATGTCTTCATAAAGCGCTCTAAGAAGAACATCCATCGACTATGGACAGTTCCTGCTATTGCAACTTCATTTACTACATGAACCAGTAAATGAAGTTGAATAGTGAGAATACTTGTGGGAAAGTATTTCTCTACCATACAAACAACCTCGATAGCATTGAGTTTCGCACTCTCTATGCTATCTCTATTTATCTCTTTAGAAGATATCCACCGTACTAAAGAACTAATTTTATAAATGGTTTTTTGTACATCCTCTGAAAGACAATCTTTTAGGGCTACAGGGAGCACAAACTGTAAAAACTTGTGCCAATCATGAGACTTGAGTCCTGCAAGATCGTCATTTCGTGTGAAAGCAGTGTTTAGACATCTCATGCATCCAGTAGGTGTACGAAACTCTGAAATTGTTTTCTTCACTTGTTGCTCTTCCATCCTGCGAAGCACCCAAGGAGCTCTTGGTAACGATACTATTCCGTTGGGCTTAGTAATTGCCCACAACTCTCGCATACGACCTCGCTCTTCTAGGTCATCCCTTTGTGCTTTGCTTTCTTTCTTTCGGATCAAAGTTTTCCAAAGCATCTCTCCCACATTCTTGAAAATATGCATCGGGTCTACCAAATGATTGATCACCAATTCACTCCAATAAGGGAGTTCTTGAAAAATGGACAACCGTTTCATGCCAACAACTGGATTTTTTGAATCCCACGGTTGTTTCCAATTGCTAGCTTTCATTTGGTGTTGCGCTTGTCGACCAATTTGTCCTTCACGTAAAAAATGCCCATCAGGCAAATATCTATGATGTCCTTCATAGACAGTTTTACGTAGTGCTTTGGAATAGCGTGCTTCGAGTCGTGGTCCGCATAAAGGACAAGCATGGTAACCCGAAATTGATAAACCTAAACATTCACCATAACCAGGCCAATCATGCATTGTCCATATAAGTATGCCTTGCATTCGCACGTCTCGTCTTCTTATAGGTTGAGACATGTCACGCACTGGGATCCCATCCCATAAAATGCACAGTTCTTCTACAAGTGGTGCAAGATATACATCCATGTTTTTTACCTTATACTTACCTGGTACAATAAGAGCTAATAATAAATGACCTTTCTTTGTGGCCAACCATGGTGGGATATTATAATTGACCAAACATACAGGCCATGTGCTCCATGAAGAACTGCGTAATCCAAATGGATTCACTCCATCCATAGCTAGGCCTAGAGGTATGGACTGAGGCTCACTAGCAAACTCTGGCCACTTACTATCTATGTGCTTCCAAGCATCAGAGTCAGCTGGCACTCACATTACATTATCTGTAGACCTGCTCTTTGTATGCCATGACATTAACTCAGCTATAGATTTGCATCTAAACATGTTCTTAATTCATGGAATGGTAGGAAAGTGGCGAAGAGCCTTTGCGGGGATTGCTTCGCCTATAACGTCTTCTCTAAATCTATTTGCTCCACATTTTGGACATACGTAGAGATGCTCATACTCATTCCGAAAGAGAATGCAATCATTCGGACAAGCATGAATTTTCGTATAATCCATTCCAATGGACTGTAAAAGTTTTTTCGCATCTCCACGTGTTGGAGGTATGTCATTGCCCTCTAGCAAAATTTGATCTTTAAGAAGCCTCCAATAGGCAATTAAAATGATATTAGTAAATGAAGTTATTGTGACACAACAATGAAAGCCAATTTGTTCTCCACTTACCTGAACAATTCAGTGACACTACTATTTGACCATCCATAAATGTATTGCAGATTGAGCATTGCGAGTGAAGCACGTAGTACAGATATCTTTGCTCCATTGTAAAGTGGTAAACGAGCTAATCTTCGCATGTTTTCATATTCTTCATCAACTTCTGATCGTGGAATTTCTGTTGTGTCCATGAAACTCTCGTCGACACCTTCTTCACCATCATGGTCTTCGTCCATCTCATAAAAAGCTTCAAGCATCTCTTCCATATGTTCATTCTGTGTAATATTATTAGTGCGTGCTTCTACGTCTAAGTGCTTTTTTGCTCTCTTTTGTCCACGAGATGTTACCGGTGCAATGTCGTTTGGATCCATCGGCTCACCTGGGGGACCATGCGAATGATAGCGTAGGTTTTCGAGTCGACTCCTATCAAAGGATCCATACTCTCTAACATGTGCAGTACAAATCCGTCGTTTCGGATAAATTTGATACTTGCACTGTGTGCAAGGACATGCCATTCTCTCTTCAGGATCCAAAGAAGCCATCTGCTACAATATGGATATTTTAAAACATTTTAGAACATTTCTTTTTTTATTAAACCTAAAAATCTAACTCTTAAAGACCTAAATACTTAAATACCTAAAAAAACTTAAAATCCTAGTTTTAAAACCCTAATCTATATAGCTATACTATTTTATCTATATATTCGGATTTTTTCTTGATTGATCCTATTTTATATATATATTTTTATTTATTCAGATTTTTTTTCTCTTAATTAAGTTATATGTATGCCTAAACCCTAAAACCCTAATTTTAAAGATCTAGACCTAAATCATGTATATTTCTATACACATGTGTATATACATGTATATATGTGTTATATGTGTATGTGTATGTGTGCATATATGTTATGTACGTGTTAAAACCCCAAAACCCTAATCCAAATGACCTAGAACTAAAACATGTATATATATGTATGCATGTGTATATGTATATATATGTGAATATAGATAGGTATATAAGTATGTGTGTTTGTGTATTTATATATTTATTTATATATTTAGATTTTTTCTTTACTTAATTATATTTAATTATATATATTTAATTAGATAATTTAAAACACTAGTTCTTTTTATATTTATTTATGTATATAATTATCTTATTTTATATATATATATTTATTTATATATTCAGATTTTTTTTCTTACATAATCCTATTTTTATATATTTACTTTTATATATTTAATTATAAATATTTAATTAAATTATTTAAAACACTAGTTCTTGTTATATTTATTTATGTATATAATTATCTTATTTTATATATATATTTATTTATATATTCAGATTTTTTTTCCTTACGTAATCCTATTTTTATATATTTAATTTTATATATTTAATTATATATAATTTAATTAAATTATTTAAAACACTAGTTCTTGTTATATTTATTTATGTATATAATTATCTTATTTTATATATATATTTATTTATATATTCAGATTTTTTTTCCTTACGTAATCCTATTTTTATATATTTAATTTTATATATTTAATTATATATATTTAATTAAATTATTTAAAACACTAGTTCTTTTTATATTTATTTATTTATATAATTATCTTATTATATATATATATTTATTTATATATTTAATTATATATATTTAATTAAATTATTTAAAACACTAGTTCTTTTTATATTCATTTATGCATATAATTATCTTATTATATATATATATTTGCTTATATATTCACATTTTTTTTCCTATTTTTATATATTTAATTTTATATATTTAATTTTATATATTTAATTATATATATTTAATTAAATTATTGAAAACACTAGTTCTTTTTATATTTATTTATGTATACATTTATCTTATTTTATATATATATATATATATTTATTTATATATTCAGATTTTTTTTCCTTACGTAATCCTATATTTAAATATATTTAATTATATATATTTAATTAAAACCCTAATCTTAAAATTCTATGTATATTTTTGTATGCATGTGTATCTACATGTATGTATGTATTATATGTATATGTGTGTTTGTGTATATATGTAATCTACGTATTAAAATCGTAAAACCCTAATCAGAAAGACTTATACTTAAATCTGAAATACTAAACCCTAAAATCCTAATCTTAAATATGTAGACCTAAAATATGTATATTTCTGTATACATGTGTATATACATGTATATATGTATTACATGTGCATGTGTATGTGTGCATATATCTTATGTAAGTGTTATAAACCTAAAACCCTAATCTTAAAGATTTAAATCTAAAATATGTATATTTTTGTATGCATGTGTATCTACATGTATGTATGTATTATATGTATATGTGTGTTTGTGTATATATGTAATCTACGTTAAAATCCTAAAACCCTAATCAGAAAGACTTAGACTTAAATCTGAAATACTAAACCCTAAAACCCTAATCTTAAATATGTAGACCTAAAATATGTATATTTCTGTATACATGTGTATATACATGTATATATGTATTACATGTGCATGTGTATGTGTGCATATATCTTATGTAGGTGTTCTAACCCTAAAACCCTAGTCTTAAAGATTTAAATCTAAAATATGTATATTTTTGTATGCATGTGTATCTACATGTATGTATGTATTATATGTATATGTGTGCTTGTGTATATATGTTATCTACGTATTAAAATTCTAAAACCCTAATCAGAAAGACTTAGACTTAAATCTGAAATACTAAACCCTAAAACCTTAATCTTAAATATGTAGACCTAAAACCCTAAAACCCTAATCTTAAATATTTAACCCTAAAACCCTAATCCTATTTAAAACCCTAAAACTCTAATCTTAAATATTTAACCCTAAAACCCTAATCCTATTTTGATATATTTGATGTAAAACAAAAACTTCAAAATAAAAATAGGATTATATGTGTGTATGTATGCATGTGTGTATATATGTGTGTGTATGTATGCATGTGTACATGTGTGTGTATGTATACATGTGTATACATGTGTGTGTATGTGTATGTGTGTGTATGTAGGCATGCATGTGTGTGCATGTGTGTGTACGTGTGTGTATGTATGCATGCATGTATGTGTATGTGTGTGTATGTGTATGCATGCATATACATGTGTGTGTATGTATACATGCATGATGCGTGTGTGTATATGTGTGTATGTATGCATGTGTGTATATATGTGTGTATGCATGCATGACGGTATATATGTGTGTATGTATGCATGCATGTGTGTATATGTGTGTATATATGCGTGTGTGTATGTATATGTGTATATGTGTGTGTGTGTATGTGTATGTATGCATATGTGTATATATGTGTGTGTATGTATGTGTGTATGCATGTGTGTGTATGTATGCATGTGTGTAAATTTATGTGTGTGTGTATGCATGCATATGTGTATATGTGTGTGTGTATGTAAGCATGCATGTGTGTATAGGTGTGTGTATGTAAGCATGCATGTGTGTATAGGTGTGTGTATGTAAGCATGCATGTGTGTACATGTATGTATGTATGTATGCATGTGTAAATTAATGTGTATCTTCCTTTCTCTTCTCTCTCTCTCGTTTTCTCTCTCTCTCTCTCTCTCTCTCTCTCTCTCTTTCTCTCTCTCTCTCTATCTCTCTCTCTCTATCAATAGCGAATAAAAGAATCACTTACAAGTATATCTCTTTTTGAATCGTTGTCGTCAAAGCGTAATGTAGGTCGTCTCTCGTCCAATTCCAAACAATCGACGCCAACGAACTTCTGCAAAATCAACGAAAAGAGAAATTAGAAACCCTAAAGCATAGAGAAACACAAATGCTAACAGTACGCGCAGCACTTACCAATATGTGAGAGCTAAGCCGAGAGAGAGTGTGTGTGTGTAGAGAGAGAGATCCGTGTGTGTGTGTGTGTGCACAAGACAATGCAGGTTCGCGCGCGCAAGTTCGACAGTAGACCGATAGTACTCAAACAGGCGCAGAAATGTGAAGTTTTGCTCTCGGGTTCGCGGTATGTTTAAAAATTTGCCGTCAGTATAGGCGCCGGTATGGACGTCGGTATATGTGTTGGTAGTTGCCAATAATTTACCGACGCTTATACCGACGCTCATACCGACGCATATACTGATGCATATACCGATGCTTATACCGGCGGTTGCGGGCCACACCGACGATCCGTTTAAAACGGTCATACCGACGGTCACTTGACCGTCGGTATCTCTTAGTGAGATTTTCCGAGGGCTATACCGACGCCGAGTATGACCGTCGGTATATGCAGCGTCGGTATGCCCCTCATATGTTGTAGTGTTAGATTCTTCAGCGAAGTCCAAACCTTCCCAGATATCAAAGATGGCTTCCAATATCGACCTTCCCTTAATGAAGCCTTTTTTTTCTTTGCTAAGCCACTGGTCTAAATGGCAGGATATCCTATTGGCAATGACTTTAGCAAGAATCTTATATCTGGTTTACAGCATTGTGATAGGCCTCCTATTCTCAATTCTGTTCCTCTCCCCTTTTTTATGAATAAGTTTAATTCTTCCATTGTTGAGACAAGCAGGAAGGGCACCAAACTCGAGTGCCTCAAGCCAAACAAGACGCAAAGGGGTGGCCACCACATATTTGAATGACTTAAAGAACTCATAAGTGAGCCCATCAGGCCCCCGACTCTTGCCATTCGGAAGCGAATCAATAACTTCAAGGATCTTTTGTTCAAAAATGGTGGCATCAAGCATAGCACTCAAGTTGCATGGGATTCTATGCAAGGTATTAACAATTGTGAACGCATTTAATGCAACCCTAATTGATCCAAAAGACACAGTAACCATTTTTTGAATAGTAAGTAGGAATATTTTACTAATGCTATTGAGATCCTAGAATATTACTTAGAAAAAACATAACATAGAGAGTTCTAATAGGAAACCAAAAACTAGTAAGGGAATAGTTATAATTGTTATCTTCTAATGTTAGGGGTCAAAATATAAATAAGAAATATATCGAATATATAAATGTTATATTGTAATTCTAGGTGTCAAATATATAGATAAGAAATATGTTAGTTGAAAAAATATCATCACTTATGCATGCAGAAATCATGAAATGGAAAGGAAAAGACATGCTATTTGGGTTTGGAGCGAGAGACAAGCTCGGTTAACTATGCATACTATGGTTTAATCCTTGCATGGTCCATAACGTTTTCATACTCCCACTCTAGGTTTAGTTTAGAACCATTCCTCTTGGGAGTGGTTCAAAGAGATCCATGGGGGCTATGAGGCTTTTGCGTCTAGTCCCTTCTATTCTTCAAGATAGATGCTCCTTGTCAAAAATTGCATGCAAAGATCACATCAAGACGCTACTCTACTCGTGCTCCAAGCCAAGAAGAATCTCTATGATTTTTCTATGTAACTAATGGTGTTAAGAAGTGCTTCCAATCCTGGTAAAGTCCTTGCTCTATCTCACTCCTTGGATTTTTTGAATCTTTTTCTTGCAAAGGAAACGTTGTGGTCAAACATAGTTAGGATGTCAATGCTTGGAACTATAGGAGAAAAGACCTCTAGCTCCCCTTCATCTCAAAAATGTAGTGTCCCTATCTTGGTTACAAAACCACCAATCTCCCATTCTCACATGTAGAACTTCAAGGAAAAATCAACCTAAAAAAAAATGAGTATCTTGGACCTCACTCAATGGAAGAATTGACAAATAGAATTACAAACTAGAGATTTTGTTGTCTTAAGCAAGCTCTTAAAGAAATGGTTAGATTCCATCAAAGAGATGACTCTTGTTAGACTTATCAAGGTCTCCAATCTCCTATGAAGTAAGTTGATTTCGTTCTCAAGAAATCAAGCTTGGATATTAGAGATACTCCCCTTAATAAAAGTCCCTATCTATTGGACTTTGAGTTCTATAGGCAAACAACACAAGGAAGAAGAAGAAGCTTGGAGCAGACCACTCATGTATAAGAAAGTGCCAAGCTATGTGGAATCAATCCATAAAAGTAAGTAATCCCAAAGCTTTGTGGAGAGCTTCAAACTTGTCCCTAGGCAGAGCCTTTGTGAAAAGATCTAGAATGTTCTTCTATGTGGGCACATATGCAAAACTGATGTCTCTTGCAGAGAATCTCTCCCTGACATAATGATAGTGCACCTTAATGTGCTTAGTGCAAGCATGGAACACAAGGTCCCTCACAACTACCAATGCACTCTGACAATCAATGAAGATGGTGGTGCTAGAAGACTAACCAATACCCAAATCATCCATAAGGTGTCTAAGCCACATACACTTAACAGTCGCTGTGAAAGCTACCCTATACTCAACCTCACAACTAGAAGTGGCCAAAGTATGTTGCTTCTTTCTCAACACAAGATATGCATGAGCTACCAAGCATGAAGCAAAAACCACTAGTGGACACACAAGTGTCATAGCAACCAGCTGAGTTAGAGTCCAAAAAAGCATGTAAATCTAGCAGTAGTGATCCTCTCTTGGGATGAAACAATCCAAGTAGCAAGGTACCACTTTAGTAGAAAAAGATGGGCATAAGTGCTTGCAAATGTTTGACACTTGAGCAATGCATAAACATGCTCATCTCTGAGACAAAAAAACTAAATATCTAGCTAGGTAATCCATAAGTAAATAAAGCATCCATCAACCTACTAATAGAGAACAACATCAAATGCATCTCCAACATCATGAAGAATCAATAGTAAACCTATCTCCATAGGAGTTGCAATAGGTTTGCAGTCGTCAAGGTCAAAACACTGCATTTATGTGTCAATATATTTTGTTTGACACAAATCTATTCCACCATGCATAACATAAGTGCTCAAATAATGATGCAAATGCCCAAATCAGACGTCTCTAATGATGCATGCAAATCAAGCTTAAAATTAGCAACATGCTTCTCATGAGGACTAGTGAACAACATGTCATCAACATAGAAAACAATGATTAGAATGACATCATTTGCATGCTTAACATATAAGGTGTTCTCAATTGGACTGTTCTCAAAACCATGTGTAATCAGATATGCATGTATCTTTTCCTATCAAGCATGTGGTGCTTGCTTCAAACCATATAATGCCTTTTTCAACGTGCACACTTTGTTTCATGCCCTTTTTGCACAAAACCATGGGGCTGAAAAACATACTCTTCTTCATGAAATTCACCATTCACAAATGCAGTTTTAATATCCAATTGATGTACTCTCCAACCATGATGAGCCAGAAATGCACGGACACTACGAATAGTGGTCATTTGGCATGTAGGAGCAGAGGTCTCATCAAAATTGATGCCTCTTTCTTAAGCATAACCCTTTGCAACAAGTCTAGCCTTATACCTATCGATTGTTCCATCAAGCTTACACTTAAGCTTGGATACCCACTTCGTGCCAATGCCTTCTTGGTAGGAGATAAGTCATATAAAGACCATGTATGATTTTTCATAATAGCATCATATTCTAGTTACATAGAAGCCATCCAGCTTTCATAATTTTATGCTTCCCTATGAGAGCCAAAACGCATATGATATGATAGAGGTGCATCTAGTTTGCTATCTCACAAAGTATGCACCAGCCATTTAGGCATAGTTTTTGCCTCCTCTATATCATTTCTCTCATCAATAAGTGGATCATGTAAATCTACATAAAAATTGGAATGATTTGCATCATCATGTTACACCTCTAAAGGCTAAGAGATTTCCTCATTTGGACTAGCACTTGATTGTCCACCTATAAAAAGAGGTAGCAAAGTGTCATACATGTCTTTGGAGCTAACTAATGTCTCCTTAGTACATGAAACTAATGGCTCAATAGCATCTTCCACAAAAACAACATCACAGCTAACTAAAATGCATGTAGTCTATGGATGATCAGAAAAAAGCCTTTGCTTT
Organism: Ceratopteris richardii; assembly: GCA_020310875.1. Taxonomy (NCBI): domain Eukaryota; kingdom Viridiplantae; phylum Streptophyta; class Polypodiopsida; order Polypodiales; family Pteridaceae; genus Ceratopteris; species Ceratopteris richardii. The sequence goes on along the minus strand of CM035407.1, from coordinate 213,160,664 downwards.
CAGAACTCTACCCAATGAAAATACATTTCATTGCTTTATGATCAGATTTCTTGTGTTGTTGTTCAGGCACTAATGCATATTCCAGACAACCAAAAACATGTAGATGAGCAACAAATGGCTTGGGACCATGCCAAGCATCATATGGAGTGATACATTGCAGTGCTTTAGTGGGACACATGTTAAGTACATATGCTACACACATAATAGCCTCAAGCTAGAAACTATGTGGTAAAGTCTAACTCTTGACCATATACCTCACCATCTCCATGAGTGGCCTGTTCTTCCTCTCAGAAAGTCCATTCTATTGAGGTGTATACAGAACTATACACTAATGTTTTATTCCATCTTTAGCCAAAAATGCATTAAATCAGAAGACATATATTCCCCCCCTCGATCAGAATGGAGGATACCCATTTTACATGCTCATAGATTTTCAGCCAAAACAAAAACCCTCGTTGAAGCACATAAATACTTCTGAATTTGCTTTCAGAGAATATACCCATGCATGCCTTGAAAAATCATCAATGAATGTCACGAAGTAAAGGCAGCTCTCAAAAGAAGGTGTTTGCATAGGACCATAAACATCACTATGAACAAGCTGCAATTTTGAAGGAGCTCAAACTGAACCATCTTTTGGGACTGAGGAACACTGCATTTTTCCCAAAATACAGCCTTCATAAACATGTTTACAAGATGCCTCAAGTTTTGGCAGAGAGGACACCATTTCAGATTTTTGCATGCATAGGAAACTAGCAAAATTCACATGACCAAAGCAAGCTTGCCAAAGCTTTGCATCTGACATAGTCTGAGAATCATGTACTGCAAATGGTGAATAATTCATTTATTTTCCATATTCTATGAGCTTATACAACCCGTAACATAAAATGCTAGAAGCAATAATGACATCGCCACTTGATAGATCATGAACTATACATTTGTCATCAACAAATTTTATAACCAAGATGATCTTGGATAATGTTGAAACTGATAACATATTTTTCTTGATCCTTGGCACAAATAAAGCATCCAAAAATGAAAAAGAACTACCATTAGTAGTAGTTAGAATGATCTTCCCAACTCCCATAACAAGATAAGAGGAGTTGTTGGTGTATGTGACAATATTCCCTATAGGGGAAGGCTCAAGTGAAGTGAAGAAACTACATTGCGAGGTAATATGCTTGGTTGCCCCACTATCAAATTAACAAACATCTTAGTCTACTACAGACATACCCTATTCATGAGAAGATGGGTGATAATTGACAATTGTGGTAAATGCGCGTTCTTCATTTTGCACAAGATTAGCAAACTCTATTTTGGGTGTAGAGGTCTCTACAATAGCCATTCCAGCTTCTTTCTTCTTTGCCTCTTTTGCAGCTAGTTTTGGACAATTCTTTACGACATGATTATTTCCTTTACAATATTTGTAAAACAAGTTTTTATTTTCTATTTTCTTCTCATCTCTATCATCTTTCTTTGATTGTGAAGAATTAGTAGATTTTTGCTTACTACTAGATGAGCTCCATTTGCCTTTGCCCTTCTAATTAGCTAGGAAAGCTTGACCTCCAACATGCATAATGGACTTGTTCTACCTAGACTGATCTTCTTGCAACATAATAGAGACTAGCTCCTCAAATGTTAAGGTAGTTGGATTGCCTTTCATCATCAATCAAAGAGTAGAATAAAAACTCTTATATGAGTCTGGAAGACCATTTAGAACTGTCTACACAAGTGAAATATCGGGCAAGATTTCATCAACAAAAATCAACTGATCCTTCAAATCTTTGATCTTTGTCAGAAAACTATCCATGGAATCTCCTTCATTCATGTGCTCATGCTTGAATTGTTTTCGGAGATAAGCAACATGAGCCTCGTTCCTTGCTTGGTATAAAGTGATAAGTATATCCCAAGCATGTTTGGCTATTTTGCAAGAGAAAATGTGAGGAATAATGGCACGTTTGACAGACAAGTCTATCAATGCATGTGCCTAAGCCTCTCTTCCATCCCAACAAAGTTGCTCTACAGTAGGTGTAGCAGGAACCGCAACACCAATATTAACCTTAAGAATATCACCATCTTCAGTGCCATCTACATCACCTTCAGCAACTCTGTTTGCAGGTGTAATATGATGTTTTTCAACACTCTACACAATATTCCATAGTCGTTTTGCAAAAATACCTCATGTAAAAAATTGTTCTATCTCAAAAAATTGAACAAAACTACCCTATTGAGTTTTGTTAAATCTGTAGCAGACTTCGAAGCATTTATACGTGCGAACCAAAACTTGTATATATCTTTGGCACAAAAGGAGGAAGTTTCCTACAAAGGTACCATGATAGTATTTTGGGAGGCTGAAATGAGCTCAAATCATGATTTTGTCACCATAGAGCTAAGTCATTTTGAACTCCTTATCGCTCTGAGTATGCTCACCAATTTTCATACGATTCTGAGACTGTGATCGGAGGGGTGTTAATGACACCCTAGATGAAGTGATGACATGCTTTCATACCAATTGTTGGAGTTTGAGGTCTATGGAAGCACAAAAACAACAAAAGGAAGAAGAAGAAGCTTCGAGCACAACACACAATACTAAATGTATTACTAGGAGAATATACAAAGAAAGTAATTTGTTAGAGTTATACACATATAAACAAGCTGCGGGACAAAAACTTCCTAAAGAGTATGCCAGTGGTCCTAGACTGTTCACACACGTGAGTAGCAAAATATATCAACACTGTCTAGGTTGAAATTCCTAATTTACCACTTACATGGATGCATTACTTAATAGGTATTGGGAGTTTTCTTGGCATCATTCTTTTTGTAAAGAAACCTCCTCTATCAATATGAGTTGGAACTTAACGGTATTAATTGACCTTGATATCAAACTACCTCTTGAGCAAGAAATAGACTCATAGATGATACATGTAAGGTCTACCGCATTCAAGAGTTTTTTATAAAAATATCCAAATTTCTTTTTATTTTACTATCCCAAACTAGGGCACTTTGCTAAGGATTTCCCAATAGAGGAACTTTCAATAGAAAAGGCAAGAGAAAAATAATGAAGATTACATCATCATGCTCAATAGGAGGAATTGGGTGCTAAATAGAAATGAAAACACTATAGCTTCCCCTCCATCCAGATCCTTAGCCTTGCCCCCTTAAAGAATGCATAGGACCTCAAGTCTACTCAATGATCTTGATTGTCTTGAAGAATAAGTTAAGAAACACTCAACAAGATCTTCTTTTTAAAGAAGTTTATGAGCAATACATGGAGATAGATGAATTTTCAGAAATCATATGGCCTTGTAGAAGACACCTTTATGAAGAATCAAAATAAAGGTAAGGACCCCATCCTCTACGTAATGTCTCTATGAATGTGAACTTTATCTCACTTAAATGCAAATGGTTTACTTAGCTATCAAAAGTTCATGCCCTTAAGAGTCTCTAAAAGATTGTAGCTCCTCCCTCCATATCATGTGTTTATAGGAGATCAAAGTTCAATGTCCTAGGCTCTCTTTGAATCAAAACATCATGTTCCCTAACCTCCTCTGGTTTAGCACGAATCACCCTTAGGGGTGGGAGGTATGTGTATTGGGATTCATCCCTCAATTTCGAGAATTTCTCATAAGCACGAGGTTGATCCTAAAAACTAGTGGATTCCTATTCAATTGGGGAAATGTTTAAATTTCATAATTGTCTCCATCTATGATGCTAGCTCCTTGGTTAGAAGAGGAATGGACTCAAAATTGGTTTTTTCTATTTTGAGGTCCCACTTTGATGACACCTCATCTAAATATGGTCACAAATCTCCATGATGGATATAATATGGGCCATAGAATTAGTTTAAATGAAAAGATGGCCTAGGATGAGTAATGCCTCAAAGAACTTTTCAGTGACATCTTCTCATATCTGCTTCACTTAGTCAATGACCACCAAGACTACAATTAAAGGGTTTCTCATCTTCATATGCTTTGTTAATCTTCTTCTCTTTCCTCCAAGTGGAAATATTTTGTAAAAATTAATCCTTTAACTTACATTTTTGAACATTGCCCTATTTTTGGATCAATCAAGATCTCTACCCAAAACCAAAGAAGTGAGTGGTTTCATAGTGTCTATGGACTCTCTTATGAAGTGGCTTTGGCTTAAGACTAGGGTTCTAACCGCCAAAACCAAGCAAGTGGCTTTGTCTAGTGGTTAAGCCTCAATGATGGGAAGGAGGAGGTCATGGGTTCAAATCCCACTAATGATGTGGAAGAATATTTTTTCCAAGAGCTCTAAGGGCTTTTAGAAGGTTCATTTGAGTTAAATCAAGTGATCTAGGGCATGTCATTGGCCTAGCATTTAAGTGGAATCTAGTGAACTCATACAAATGGAAGACATGTAGCCACTTTCCAATCTAACCAAAGCTTGAAGGAGATTATATGTAATAGAGTAAGTCTATGATCTAAGGGACCACCTGGTTCAGATAGATCTGAAATCGGACATCGTTTGGTCACACATGTATGGACAAAGATCTCAAGACTAGGCCTAAGCATAAGTTCATGTGCTCTCTTAAAAACGTGATCCACTTAGCCTAGTGGTTAAGTCTCAAAGTTGTGAAGGAGGAGGTCTTGGCTTCAACCCCGATGGGAAGCATGGGGAGAGAGTGTTTTGTCCAAGGAGCTCTAGAGCCTTCTAACTCATGTAAACATGAGTTAACTTGAGTCCAATGGGATTTAACTCGAGTGGCAAGTACACCAATCACTAGTGGAATCTAGTGGGAGGTACTAAAGCAATGGTCGAGATCACTCCAACCACTAGTACACTCTATGGAGGATATTAAAGGAGTGGAGGATATTGCACATGCACTTGTGGACTCTAGTTACATTTGCGGTCCTTGTTGATTCAAGCAGCTATATATACATGCATAAGGTTGGGAGAAGATTTATCTCTCTAGCACGTGGTGGTGGTGGTGGTAATTTGGCATTCTCCTACATTAGTATTAGAGCTTATGGTTGAGCTTCTATGGAGACCTTGATGGGACTTCATCATCTTCCTCATGCAAGGTTCAATGGAAATCTTGTAGATGCATCTTCCTTCATTTCTCTTAGGGAACGAGTTTATTTCTTGCCTCCGATTGCATGAAATAGCTCTGCCTCCCATTACGTGCAATAACATCACCTCAGAGATCTCTCTATGGAGCAAAAAGACATCTTCTTAATTATTCCTCATACGTGAGGTTCTGAGATTCAAACCGATAACACTTAGAGGTGAAACACATGGAATATCCATGAAGATGCATCCCTTACAAGATTTATTTTTAAGTTTTTACATGTTGTTTGATGGAAAATAGTAATCAGGTCCTTTACCGCATCAGGTAGGAATCAATCTCAGTATACAATGCATGGCAAAGGAAATTTGAAGAAAAAAAATAAGTATTGCATACCATCAAATTGTCTCAACCTACACCGTGGAGGAATTGAACTCTAGAACTTCTTGAGTGAATAGATGTAACCCACCCACTACACTAGTAGACATTTGAAATTTATCTAAATTAGTTTGCGCATGATATCCATCTGTGTTGTCTGCTACATCTGACTAGCGAGTTGATTGCTCTTTGTCGATTTGACCTCTAAAGAGCTCTGCATTTTGATCTCTTTGTTTCATTTCAAACCTAGTTAGAGTTGAGCATCATCTACACATCATCTCAAGGCAAAGGATGGGCTAACACAAGCATCTTGAGGATCAATGGAAGGATGTAGCTTAATTAGGACATAAGTATTTTCAACTTTAATGTTTGATTTCAATACTTTCTTTTCCTCTTTGCTTTCATGTAGAGTGCATTTTATTATCATTGAAGCATGGTAGCAATCTTAATTTTTTATAATATTGATGTGAATTAATGAAAGCTATATGGGAGAGCATAGACGTATTCAAACACTTATCAAGCCTAGGCATGCATCTATGAATCATCACATGGAAATGAAAGAATGTTGGTATCTTTTCCTTTGCTTTTTTGCTTTTGAAAGAATGTTTTCATCTTGCTTGGAAAAGATATTAGATGCACTCAAGATTGTGCACATGCATGATTATATCTTTTTGAAAGGGAGCAAGTAGAATATTGGTGCATGGATGCATGTAAAGCAAGCTCAAGGACTGTTTGAATTAATTTTGATGCATGAAAGGGAAAAAATATCAACAGATGCATGCACTCACATGCATTTTCATGGAAACCACATGAATTTGCATATGGAGATGTCTGTTTTTTTGTTAAGTAGATTAATGAGTACTTTCCTAATAATACCGTATGTTTAAACGCTCAAGATAGGCATTAGGAAAGAAGGAAAACTAGTTAGTTGCAATGGTATGCTAGCTATCTTGCAACTCGGGTAATTAGTCCATTCCTTTCCTAGGCAAAACTTAAGTTACATTAAGCATACTCAATGTCTTGCTTATTAAAAGTAGGCACATCAAAAGTCAAGCATTCGATTTTCTTTGCATCTTGATGAGCAAGAAAACATGGCTACTTGCAAACTTATCCACTTTATGATGACTCTAAGTCCAAGTAATACTTAGAGAATGCTAAAGACAAATTTTTGTACATTCTCATGCATCTAAGAAGGATAATAACTTTAGAAATTTTTCTTTGATCCTTGATAATTTTCTAAAGTATTTTCTTATTTGATTTGATCCCAAGATGTGATCAAAATCAAATAAAGCTAAATGGAACTTAAACTAATTGAACTTATATAGTTCAAAAGATAATTTTTATATTCCATAAGTTGCATCCCTTGTAAGGATGCAAAGTGCCAAGAGAAACTATGCAATAATTGTAGTTCTCACTTGATTCCATCCCAATGACTGATGGAAATCAAAGTTTGAATCTTAGAATCAATTGAACATTGACATTCCATAGGTGGATGTTAGGTCTGATGATTGCATCTCTAGTAATGATGCAACTTGCTAAGCTAATTGTACTGTTCCTTTCACAAGGAATAGAGAGTAATTTTTTTGTTTCATTTAAGATAATTGTAGCTTCAAGCGGAACCTAAGCAAGGAATCCTTAGGAAATGACATAAGTTCCTAAAGACACAAATATCATTGTGAACTTTTCATTTAGGAATACAAAGTTCCAAGAAATGGATCTCCAATCCATGAACTTCTCCAAAACAAGCTATAAAGTTCAAAATTATGTGTTCATAGTAGCATAATTGTGTCTTGGATCAATCATCAAAAAATGCTTGAATTTTAAATTATGCAATCAAAGTGGATTGTCAAACTATGTTTAAAGTACTCTAGTAACATCTAAAGATTGACCAATCATAATTTTTTTTTGTTTCAAACTCAAGAACAAGACTTCATATCACATAAATGAAAGTTCAAGAGAAACTTTCATAGTGGAATGGGAAACCATACCCTAAAGGTGATATTTATCCTCTAGTTTCATACTCAAAGAAATGAACACAATTGAAGCAATAAAGCTTCAAAATTGTGTTTGAAAGTCTACAATTTCTTTCAAATATCCTTCCAATAGTGCAACAGATTCCATCATGAATCATTTGCTCATGTTACTTGATTCCTTAGAAGGAATCTCAAGTCCTTGAGAGAATAAATTATCCCTATCCATGAGAATGGAATCATTCAAGTAAGTTTGATAGCACATAGTTCCCAAGAAGTCCCAACCCATCGATAGTGGTACTTAAGTCCAATAATTGGTATAACCTAAAGATGTATCAATAATGATAATATTCTTAGTTTTAGAATTTGAAAGGCATTAGCACATTATTGGACTTGAGTAGAAGGAAAGCTCTCTAGAATCCCATGGGTACACACACAAGCTTTTGACAAATCAAGAGATCTTAACAATAAAGACTAAGCCTTTATTTGTTTCGCAAGGTCAACAAGAATTGATCAAGCTTGACAAGGTTTGTTCAAGAACTTGTAATTTAAACCACTTCAAAGTTTTCCCAAGTATTTGCAGTCAAATTTCTTTTTGGATTTTTTCACTCAAGATCCATTTATCCAAGGGAAAGCTTGAAATAAGTGAGGTGTTCCAAGTCTAAACAGAGTAAACATTCCAAGTATGTAGTCTATAACTATGATAATGATAATTCATTCTATGGAAGGCACAACATAAAGTTTACCTATTTTTAAAGGGATTTTGATAAAATCCAAAGAGCATGAGCAGATGCTTAGAATTAAGTAGTAGAGAGATTCCTATATAGTTCTTGTGGTAGCTACTTAAAGCTTTAGTCATAAAGGAATCTAAAGACAAGAAGTGAAAAGCTCTTGTCACTATAAATCGGTCAAGTATAACCAATTGGACTTGAATCCTAGAATTATGAATGGTTTTTTTTTTTTGGAAAACCCTAGAAGAGAAGGATGGATGTTCCATCCAAAGATTTTCAAGTTTCCACTACAAAACTTAAAATCACTACAAAACTTAAAATCATTAAAACGATCATGTGAAGAAATCAAAACCTAGAATATCAAGTTAGACATAATGTGTGAAACTTAGAAATTCATTTAAGGAATTGAAGAGAGAAGGTACTCTATCAATGTATGTTTAGACTTCAGGATAAGTATCACTCACAGGTCAATATGAATATAAAATAGGGTGGTATGGGACACTAGATTTTATACTCAAATTGATGTAGTAAAGATGGTATGGGACATCATACCATGGCACGATAATTATCTTTTAGTCCTAGAATGAATTTTGAAGTTAGATTTGATTCTTAAGGGAATTAAAATTGCAAAGGAGGAATTTAAATTCAAGGAGTATAAAAGTATGATCTCAAGATACTTCAAGATCAAGTAAGTAAGAAGATATGAAGTAAATAACTTCCAAGATCTTCTTTTTCAAATAAGAAAAAAGATTTATTTTATTTTATGGAACACTATAAGATAAAGTGTTGTTGATTTAGAAATATTTACTAAATTTTTGAAGAAGCATGACTTTTACATTGACTTGATCCTTTCAACTAAGGATTAGATTGACTAAGCTAAGCACCAAGTTCCTAGTATAACTCGATAAATTGAATCCTTTGACTCTAAGAAATGCACAAGAATTGCATTCCCAACAAGTAGTCATAAAGATTGAGTATAGGCATGAACTAAGCCTCAAGTGAACCATTATTTGAGTAAAAACTCATTCAATATAACCTCAGTGGGTCGACACACTGATGTTTGATACCACACTAGCATCTTGTGGTTGGATGATGTTTTAGATTTACTCTTTGAATATTTTTTAGAATCCAATTTATTTCTCCTAAAGATAGGAAAAATGCTTCAACACTTTGTTGAAACAGATCTTGGAGTAGCTAAAGTTTTGAGTCATCTAGAATTTGACTCATAGAAAGTTTACATATGTTTGAAGTTTGAATTGGTTGTATAGAGTTTTAGTTCTTTATTATTGCTTTCCCAATCTTTTGGATTTGACTCAGATATGGTATCTTATTCTTTTTACAAAAGTAGAGCATTACTCGGTTAGAACCATGCATCTAAATTAAACATCCTAAATAGATGTCTTGTACAAGAATCTTTTCAATCTTCAAAAGATGATAAGTCTAAGTTGAATTATTTATTTGAGTTTTCTTCAAGTGATATAGCATAAATGACTTTCTAAGGTTCATTGCACTCTAGAAAACAGAAGTCAGGAACTGTCATACGATTGAAAAAAATTCCAAAGAAATTTTAGTTAACGTCTTTGCAAAAAGTGTCCTTAGTTGGACAATTTTCAGTTTGGATATGAATTGGTCAAGTTATAGTATGGTTGACCCAAAGTAAATGGATAACCTTCTCCTACAGTTCACATAGGATTTTCAAGACCATTTGAAGAAAGTACTCCTCAAGTTGAGTGAATAAATCAAGCAACTATTGGTTGGGAGTTAACCATTGTACAAACATCCAAGTTAGATGTTTGGGACAATAAAACTTCAAGTTTTCTAAGTCAAATTCAAGTGAATCAAGAGTTCTCAAAGTCTTGATTGGGATAGGAATCTTGACTTAGTTATTAAGTCCATGCACTAGTTATGCCCAAAAATGGACTAGTACTTGGAATCCATTCATTTCATATGTTTGTGCCTTGATCACACATCGAGAAACAGTGAAGGGCCTAGGGATGTTTTTAGATCAACCCTTATCATTCATTCACTACTTTCTAATTTGACAAGTTCATTAAATTACAAAGCAAGATGGTGTTTTGAATCATTTGGGCAAGGATCCCATGATAGAGATGAAACAAGTTCTTCTAGTTTCTAGAACATGAGGCTCTAGGGTTGCCTATAGTTACTATTTATATCTCTATTTTAAAGGGGGAAGAATGTAATAAAGTAATTCTATGATCTAAGGGTCTAGCTGGTTCAGAGATATCTAATATCGGACATCGTTTGGTCACTCATGTATGGCCAAAGATCTCAAGACTAAACTTAAGTATAATTTCATGTGCTCTCTTAGATAAGTGATCCACGTATCCTAGTGGTTAAGTATCAAGGTTGTGAAGGAGGAGGTTTTGGGCTCAACCCTCATGGGGAGCATGGGGAGAACATTTTTCCCAATAAGCTCTAGAGCCTTCTAACACAAGTTAAGTTAACTTGAGTCCAGTGGGACTTAACTCAATTGGTGAGTACACCAACCACTAGTGGACTCTAGTGGAAGGTACTAAAGCAATGGTCAAGATCACTTCAACCACGAGTAGACTCTAGTGGAAGATATTAAAGGTTGGAGGAGATTGCACATGCACTTGTGGACTCTAGTTACAATTGTTGTCCTCCTTGATTTGAGCAACTATATATACAGGCATAAGGTTGGGAGGAGAATCATCTCTCTAGCACGTGGTGGTGGTCATAGTTTGTCATTCTCTTACACTATATATATGAGGCTTGGTTGGGTGGTGAGACTCATTCATTCATCATTTTATTCTCATGTAAACTTTATTTCATTGGCATTAGAGAAATGTCATAATCTTGCAAGTACTCTCGATTATTTTTTTGGCAGCCAAGTGCATGTTTGTTTAGCATAGCTTTTATGGATAAAAGATAGTGGGCAATACATGATTATCACAAGTGATAGGACTCCTTGATTAGGAGGACAAAGTGGATCTTTTTTACTTACCTACCAATGGGAAGATTGCCCAACCATGAGTAGAAATGATTTCTTACTTTCTCTCAAGCTAAGGAACCTCACTTTACTCTATCTTCAAGCATCTTCAAGGAGGAAAGGTGCTCTCTTGATTCAAGTGTTACAAAGAGAGTTTTTCTTGCTTCAACAGATTTTAAAGAAGGCTTCTTCTATTCCCAAGTGGTGGATTGTTAGCGTACTAGTCATTGATAGACTAACAGTACCCCAGTATATAGGTTTGGGAATGGGGAATTACGAATATGAATACTCGTAAACATGGGTTTCTATTCCTTTACTTCAATATGAGTGAGCGCAGATAGAACAATCCTTATTACACAATGTATCTGGAATCTTAACTTCATAGTAAAGTAGATTCTGAGTTTCAGAATATATGAAATGATTACATTACATTATTATGGTTACAATCCGACTTCCAAATACAAACTCTCTCTTCATCGCTCTGTGTATCTGCTTTTCTCGTAATCGTCACTTCCAAAATCTGTTCTCGTAAAAAACTTGACACTGTACTTTGTAAGAAAGGCATAAGGTTAAGGGCTTTACACCATTTTGAACCTCGGAAATAGGAAATAGAAGGAAATTACAATTTCCCGAAACTCTTGATATCTCCATTATTACACAAGAATGATGATTATAAAAATAGTCTGGCCACACTAACTACTAACTTTGGCATGCATGGTGGATCCAAACCCACTAATTACAAAATATACAAAACTATAGATCATCATCTTGATTCTGCATTTTTTGAAACATAATTGTTTCTACATCATACCGCAACTCATTGAACATCTCTCTAATATTTTCTTTGGCTAATAATATTTTTGCTTCAAAAACCTCGAACCATTCTAACAATTTATCAAAAGCTATAGTTACATCTGCTAATTTAATTATAGTTTGAGCAGTAGTCTTCGTCATTTCTTCTTACTTAGTTTGACAGGTAACTTCCAAAATTGAAGCTGCTTTCCGGGGCTTGTCTACTTCTGCCTCTTTATCTGCCAATACAATGTTTGCATCTGCACAATGTTGCTTCCATTGCTCTACGTGTCGTTCCAGCTTGGGTATTCGTTAACTTGTGCCTGCACGATGTCTAAGTTCTCCTGAATAGTCTGGAGCTTTTCTTCTAAGGCAGTAAACTCTGAATTTTGGACTGCTAGTCTTTCTTCCACTTGCACGGTTGATATACTTTGTCTCTTCATTTCTCTACTCTGTTCTTTAACTTTTGCCTTTAACTTGTGCACTTCCTTCTCAACCTTTTGCAACTTTGTAGCTAACTCTTTATTACTTTTCTTTATTTTCTGATTTAATTTCTGCGTCTGTCCGACCTTTGCTTATAATCTGGCTATGATTTTTTACGTTTCCTCCACAATGAATTTCAAAATATTGTTCTTTGTGAGCATCTCATTCAACTCATCTACTAACTCTTCATTAACAAGACTGTCTCTAGCACTACTCTCAGCTCTGATAGCTTCTACCTCCGCTTGAAGTTGGTTAATATGGGTGGTCATCTGCTCTTGCTCTACAAACCATTTATCTTTTTCAAAAATCATAGAATTATATTTATTTTGAAATTCTTCAAGTTTTAATGAACTCCATTCTAGTCTGCGAGCTAAGTCTCCCAGGATTTTTGGTCGAATAGTTTCATTGTTGAACATCCACGGATACATCACATCGGTGGATTGGAGTGGGGGCAACTTTACCATACCCTCTTTAGTTCTCCATTTATACACTAGACCGCACTCATGAAATGTATGTAAGACGGGTATTCGACTTGAAGTCTCACCAGAACGACCAACTTGGTCTTGCTGTTGCTTTCGGTGTCTCTCTTCTTCGGCAGCCCTCTCTACCCTTTCCTTCTCTTTCCTTTTTCGAGTCTCCTCCTCCACTAGATTTCATTGTCTCTCTTCTTCTTCCTGCTTTCGTGCTGCATCTTCCTCTCTTTCCTTCCTCTAGGCTTCTTCCTTGGCCTTCCTCTCTGCTTCTTCCCTGGCCTTCCTCTTTGCTTCTCGCCTCTAATTCTCCTCCACCTATTGCCTTCTGGATTCCTCCTCTTCATCAACCCCAGTCTCCGCGTGCTTGTGAGAGGTGTTGCCTCTCGATTTCCACTCTGTCGCTCGTTTCTTTAAAAGCTATAAAAATATTTTACTCGAGCATACTGTATATTCTCAAGGTAAGTACTCCGGAGTCGAAAAAAATAAAGAAAAAACTACTCCCACCTTGGAGTCCACTACTGTGTTAACAACTCATCTTAAACGTCTAAAAAATCTCCGAACTTCCTTCTTCAGCTTCTGGGAAATAATTTTTGGCGAGTTTACCTGGGTCTTCATCGATTCCTTCACTAGAGCATAGAGCTACTGGGACACCCCATAATGTTTAGCCTGCAAGTTGATGATCATTGTTGTTAACAGCATACCCCACTTCATTGCCGAGCAATGCAGAGATCTTTGCAGCATCAATAGGCTTTGTGCTCGACGTGATACCCTCCTTAGCCAGATGGAACTGCTCAGCAATCAACACTACTGACAACTGTAATACTTCCTGTCCTAGACGAATGCTGATGTCTTATGAATTGATGTCCTTGCCCTTTGTTTGCTCGGCTATTTCCATGGCAATATCCTTTGCTTGTGGGTGAGGTCTAATGCTAAGCCAATCCAACATTGTACATTGCAGGAGTCCTCTGTACTCAAACCAATCCTTATGCTCCTTTGACAGCTTCTCCAAAATGTAGAGAAGGTGACAGTAAGAGAATCAATCTGCCATCCTACTACTATTCGTCTGCTTCGCTGTTCGTACACACAAAAGCTCTGTTCTTTGTATTCGCTTTGTTCACAAACTTGCCAAATAAATCAAATTCGATAGAGTGCGTAGCCTTTTATGCCCGACCTGCTTGTGTAGCGAACTGCGAGTCTGCGTCATGATGGGTGATCAAGGGATCATAACTCACAAATCTGCACTGATTACTGGCTCTCAAAATAAGAACTCATCATCAGATTTGAAACATCACAGCCACTGCCATTCATTGATTGTCCGTATGATTGCATGTTAAATAGTTAAACTATGCATCATGCGTGAGATCCCACTATCGATTTTTTTTTCCAATGTGAACACTGATAGGGCCGGAGCTTAGACCCATTAATGACTATCGACAGAACTTCTCTAATTAATGTAGCCAACCGAAATGAACCAGGTCCGCACATTGCATGAATTTAGAACGGACCTGCCCAACGTAATTTTGGCTTACCCATCTTTGATTTCATCTTGGAATGAAAATACAAGACTAAATCCCCCGCTCGAAAAATCTTAGTTTGGAGATTACAATCCTGCCACAACTTCTGAAGGCTTTGCATTTCCTGGAGTAGTAAAAAGCTATGATAACGCTATTCATCTAGACACCACAGTTGATCCATTCGATATGCAAAAGACTTCTCCAGAACCAACCGTATCATAATCGCAATCCAAAGACTGGGTATCATGAATTCAAAGGGGAGTATGGCATCTTATCCGTAAAGAAATTTGAAAGGTGTGCTACTAACGAAAAATTTATAAGCAGTTCTGTAAGCCTAAAGGATAGTGGGAAGCATCATTTCCCACTAATTTGTTGAATCCAACAACAATTTTTGAAGCATCTACAGTAACACCTTGTTAGTACTCTCTGCCAATCTATTTGCCCGAGGATAGTAAGGGGAGCTAAATTTGTGCTTAATTTGATAATTTGCGGTAAGTTCAGCAATCAACTGATTCAGAAAATGAGTTCCTCTATCGAAAACCAATTCCAGTGGTAAGCCATAACGTGAAAAGATATCAGTTTACAATTTTTGGGCGATAGTCCATGCAGTAGCTTGCTTAGGTGCCCATGCTTCTGCCCAACGTGTACAGTCCTGCAAGTTAAAATGTACAGGGCACTAGTATGCGCAGCAGGGGGTTTGATGGGACCAATAAAATCCAATCCCCATTTCTGAAAAGGTTTGAGGGGCAAAATCGATTGCAACAGAAAGTGCTAGCTAGCATGAGGTTTGCCAGTGCATTGGTAGGGATCACACTTGCATAGTGCTTGTTGCACATCAGAATACATAAATGGCCACCATAAGCCAGACTACTGAATATTCTGCACCATAATCAAATGACTTAAGTGTCTGCCAGCTTTGCTAGCATGAGCCTCCGAAATGACGGCCTGCACCTTGTGTGGAGGAACACATCACATCCAAATGCCAGTGGGATCCTTATGATACAGTTGGCCCATAATAACAGTAAATTGACAACTATGAAGGCCAAGTTTCTTTTGTGCTATTGAACTTAAGTAGGATGGAGCAACACCATTATCCAGAAAACTGAGCATTTATTCATACCATGTGGGGTAGGTGAGAGGTGCAGTCTCCACTTCAACAACCAAAAAAAACCTTTGCATCCGGTAGAGTATCATTGACTCCGTCAGGAGGTTCTCCATGATCAATGCGAGAAAGAAAATCTACAATGGCATGGCTAGCGCCCGAGTGATCGATGATATCAAATTCAAATTCTTGTAATAGTAGGACCCACCGAGCAAGACGGACTACCAAATTGTGTTGTTTAACCAAATATAGCAATGCACTGTGATCAACATGAAAAGTGAAAGGATGACCCAAAAAGGAATGTGGGAACTTTTTGATGGAATAGATTAGTCCTAAGCATTTGCGTTCTGTCCTCGAATAATTCTGTTCAGCCATGGTGAGTTGTCGACTCGCATAGTACACAGGGTGGAACCAACTTCTATCCTCCTTCTGTATCAAAGCACTTCCAATAGCATGATCTGAAGTGTCCACAAATACATGGAATGACTACGCCCAATCCAGAGCTTTCAGTATTGACGTTGTGGCTAGCATTTCCCATAAGCGCTCAAGTGCTATTTGTGCTTCTCATGTGCAAAAAAATCTGCTGGCTTCACATGTGCCAACTTGTTTAATGGGATGGCTATATGAGCAAGACCTCGTAAGTGCCTACCATGCCATTGCATATGACCTAGAAAATGTAATACTTCCTTGGGATTTCAGCGTGCTAGAGTTTTGAGAATGACTTTGACCTTGTCTGGATCCACTACAATGCCCTTTGCCGAAATTACAAGGCCCAACAGTTTGCTACATTTCATTGCAAAAGAGGATTTATTCAGGTTCAAACAAAGGTGAACTTGAGGATAGGAGCCAAAACAAGCTTGCAAATGTTCCAGATGAGCTACCATAGTCCCCAAAACAGAGAAATCGTCTAGAAAAATACGCGTAAATGAAGTAAGGTATGGGGCAAAGATTTGTTGCATGCAACACTGGAAAGTACTCAACGCATTCCGTAATCCGAATCACATGACAATACATGCAAAGACTCCCTAGTTTGTAATAAAAGAAATTTTTGGGATTTCTGTGTCCACCATCCGTACTTGATTATAGCCACTAAATCCATCAAGGAATGAATACATTTCCCATCCTGCAATCTCATCCAGCATAGTGTCCAAAAATGGTAAGGGAAAAGGATCTGGCACAGTGGCCGCATTGAGTTTCCTGTAGTCCACACAGATTCATAACTGTTTATTTTTCTTTGGAACAATGAGTATGGGGGAAACCCATTCCAGATTTTCAATTGGAACAATGTAAACCAACTTTTATCAATCTCCCCAGCTCATGCTTGACCTGTTCTGAAAATTTGAACTCATTCTGTACCGTTGCTGCATCACTAGGGTAGCATCTGGTTTAAGCAAAATCTGATGATGATAAAGATTCAGATCCAAACCTTTCATGTCATAATATATCCATGCGAAAACATCCCTATACTACTGTAACAAGGAAATCAAGGCCTCTAAGGGAAGATCTGAACAAATTCGGACTGATTTAAGCTCTTATAGAGTCCCCAAATTAACCACGTCTAAGGAATCTTCTTCCACACATATTCGTCCATCCTCCATAGGATATTTGATTACCGACTCGATGCACAACTCTTCCTACAATTTTGGAGATGTCGTGCACACCACAACTGCCATACTCTCCCATTCCGAACTAATGATGGAATTCACATCAATGACCCCGAATGAGACCAGATCTCTATTTGCTTCCAAAATTGTTGTTCCTCATCTTCGTCAAGCCCATTCAACATATGCCAAGGCTCTGCTAACACTGGTTTCTACTCCGAAAGACAATGGTTCTCATCATCCAAAGGAACCAAAAACTTGGCATTCCCTCTTCGGAAGGTAATTGTCTTTTCATCCCAGTTCTGACGAACTTTAGCATTGCGCAACCATGGCCGGCCCAATAGTAAGTTATAATCTAAATTGTTCCCCTTCTGTTCCAGTACAACAAAGGTGATGTTAAAGAGAACCTGTGCAATCCAAATAGGGATATCTTTAACTAGCCCTATTGGTTGTACCCGTGATTGGTCTGCCATCCGAGCAAAGAAGGGAGCGAGGTCAATACTGTTCCAACCCATTTTCTTACACATGGTGATAGATGCAATATTAATACTATAACCTCCATCAATCAAAACCTTTGAAATAACTTTACTTTTACATTGCACTATGATCATCGGTACCGCATAACCACGATTCGGTCTGGCACATTCTCTACCATTGAAACTAAGGGTTTTGGATTTTTAGAAGGTATATATTTGTTCCGTAGTTGTTGTAGTAACTGTGTTCGGAATGTGGCAACTGATTCGAGCAATGCCCCTAAAGACAAATTAATTTATGATTCTTGTAGAATTTCATAATACTCCTTATTCACTGATGGTTTGTAATCATTATACCCTTGCTTTCTCCCTTCTAAACCTCTTTTTTGTGTGAGATATGAATGGAGTCCAATACCAATTGATGGCTCTTTGATTCCGTACCAACTATACTTCTTATATGATTCTTTCCGGAAGATTCCACTAGAAATAGTGGACAGTCCACATAGTCCGGCAGGTACTCCGTAGCCCACTACACTGCCTTCATCAAAGTTTGTTTTTGTTTGGCAGGAGTTAAGTAATCCATTTTTTGTCCATTGGAATACTCTTTCTGAGATCGGGTGAGTACTGATGCTTTTGGCTCCAAACACTCCAAAGTTACCACATTGGCCATAGGTGCCTTGAGCTTCGCTTCTTGCTTCCGCTGATCATATTCCTTAGCTTCCTCACATTCCCACCATCTATGACCGTATTGTAGATAGAACTGACATTGAATTGGACGATTACCAAGGTTACCTAGCCCACGTTGTTGAAATCTCCATCCTCTACCAAATTCTTTTCTATTCTGGTGGAAGCCACGCCACTGCTCTGAAAATTGCTGTGAATCCGAATATTGAGAGGGTCCTACCAATCTAGCATCCTGACTATTCATCCATTGTCTTTTAGAGACTTGGGGCTTGTGCCCAATTAAATTATCTTTCTAGGAAGGTCCTTCTACTTGCCTAGTGGCCACCAAGGTATTCTACGCATTAAAGCAGCATTCCTCCAAACTATGATTAGTTTTGTTACAAATAGGACAAAAGACCTGATTAAGCACACAATCGGTCGTGATATGGCCCACATTCTTGCACCGTAGGCAATACAACTGCTTCTATAGGGTTTCAACCTTCTTGAATACTAAATTAGTCTTCTCGGAGCCCAAATTGGCAAACTGCATCTTCCGATCCATACGGATTGCTAAGTCAATTGTCTGATCTAGCGTATGAGATTATTCAAGTGTGTACACATAGATCTTCTCTTTAATGGGTGGTTGAAGTCCGTCAACAAAGAACTCTGTTAACATTTCCTCTATAGGACACTTACTTGCCGAAAATTATCGCAGTGTAGATTTGAAATCTGATGCATACTACTTGACCATCCCTTTCTGCAACATATATTGAAGTGAAGAATGTAACTCTGAAATACTCTTAGCAGTCCGGAATCGTTCCAAGAATGCCGCCTTCAACTCATCATATGTGGAAAAGTAATTGGGAGGGTATTCAATAAGCCATTTTACTACATCACCGATTAACGTGGCTTGACACACCTGAAATTTGTGCCGATTATCATGAAAATTATGATGGTTACATAAGTACTGATTCTCAACTGTCTGTACGTGCACATCTGGATCTTCATCCACTCACCCATAAAAATGAGTATAGTTTAGCACTGGTAGTGGGTGCTTGTTCACCATCGAGTTACCAAGCGTCTATAAGGTAGTAGTTTGAGGTAAGGGTATTAAAGCTAACTATAATTCTGGTGAGGTTACGCTGCCATTGCTTTGACGTTCTTCTACAAGGTATTCATCTTCCTGTAGGTGGTTCTACTGGTTAGTGCCATTGAATTCCCCATGCCACAATACTTTAGCTAGTTTACCATCCTTCCACTCAAAGAATAAATCCTTCAAAAGCTTGGGGGGTAAAACTCCACTTTCCACCCAAAACTGTACTTCCTATATAATAGTGATTGCCTCCTTAAGAGGAGTGTCTTCAAAACTTCAATGTTGCGAGTGTCTATTGCACGAATTCATCTAGATAATCAGGATGATGAGGATTTTGTAAGTACTCCTTGCCACTTCCTGCCCACATCAATCTACTTTGTGCGGTGCTTTGTTACCCCATCTCATCGTGATCGCCATATGTTAGCATACTGGTCGCTGATAGACTAACAGTACCCGAGTATATAGGTTCGTGAATGGGGATTTACAAATGTGAATACTCGTAAACATGCGTTTCTATTCCTTTACTTCAATATGAGTGAGCGCAAACAGAACAATCCATATTACACAATGTATCTGGAATCTTAACTTCACAGTAAACTAGAATCCGAGTTTCAGAATATAAGAAACGATTACATTACAGTATCATGGCTACAATCTGACTTCCCAATATAGACTCTCTCTTCACCGCTCTACGTATCTGCGTGTCCCATAATCGTCACTTCCACAATCTGTTCCCGTAAAAAACTTGACACCATACTTCCTAAGAAAGGAAAAAGGTTAAGGGCTTCACACCATTCTGAACCTCCAAAACAGGAAATAGAAGGAAATTACAATTTCCAAAAACTCTTGATATCTCCGTTATTACACAAGAATGATGATTACAAAAATAGTTTGACCATATCGGCTGCTAACATGGACTCAAAAAATATCAAAAGATGTTTGAGTTGTACATGCAAGGAAAGGAAGGTGTAAATCTATGTCATCATTCTAGCAACTTGAGCTAGCATCAAGTTGACATCAAATCAATCAAGCCAAGGAATTAATCTTATTAACATTTTTCATCCTCTTTTGATTTTGTTGCACTCAAAATTGTAACATTAGGAATTCCAAAATTAAGTGTAATCTTGTGTGTAATGGAGGGAACACCGAGCCACACTCTTTCTACAAGTAGTACTATTGCATTTATGTTTTCTTCTATGCCTATATTATACAATGAATCTTTCATGACTAGTACACCAATAGTTGCACATGCGTTGCAACAAAAAATTGCTATTTCAAGTCATGTGCATGCAAAAGATGCATTGGATGTAGGATTGAAGGACATAACTAATCATGTTGAGGGAACCACACTTAAAGGGAAACATAAAAAAACTATTGCTAATGCGAGGAGAGTTTAGAAGATATTTTTTCATGTTGAAGTAAGGCCTTGGGCACTTTTTTCCAATATCCAATCAGAGGTTTTGGAGCTTCATCAATCTTTTTTATGGGGCTCAATTTAAACTTGGGGTAGGTAGGTTGCCTCGTGATAGTCATATTTATACAATAGCAGATATGATGATGCGTTTATCTATGGAATAGGTTTTCCCATTTCCCAAACAGACTTATTTCCCTTCAATAGTACTATGAGTCATCTTAGTTTGTTGAATCCTACTTTTCCTCTCTTTGTTGAGAAAAGACATATGTGTAAGACATCATTTAGATCTTTCACTAGGAAAAGATATTTGACCCCCTTAATCCTTAGGAGAAGATATAAATAGGAATAATGATCTCTTCTTTCCACGCTTGGAGAAGTGGCAAGATATCTACCAACTCAAGCATATTACCAAACATGTGAGGATAGTTGGATGAGTCTCTTGGAGACACAAATGAAACCCTCAACTTGGAACCAATTTGCTAGCCTCTTCAAGAAAGAGTTCCTCCCTTAGAATGAAAAATAAAAATGGGAAGTGTGGGATAAGGTCCAACAAAAGGGACACCTATTATCTATCTACATTTAAATAATCTAGATGATTTTCACATACTTCATTGCTTTGTTAGAGGGCTTAATATGCAAATTAAA
Source organism: Ceratopteris richardii (assembly GCA_020310875.1). NCBI lineage: Eukaryota > Viridiplantae > Streptophyta > Polypodiopsida > Polypodiales > Pteridaceae > Ceratopteris > Ceratopteris richardii. The sequence goes on along the minus strand of CM035407.1, from coordinate 213,139,335 downwards.
AATTAAGTTAATCATGCACCTAAGTTGCTTGAGGAAGTGGCATGCATATATATGAGGATGCTATCCCCAAGGCATCCTTCAAATCAAAGTACGGTTACTATGAAATTTTAATGATGCCATTTGGGTTAGAAAATGTAGCAACAATGTTTATGACTTTAATGAATCAAATATTAAATTCATACTTTGGGAAATTTGCAATAGAGTTCCTTGAAGACATTCCAATATATAGAAAGGTTTACAAAATTCATTTGGATCACTTGAAGGAAGTCTTTGAACTTCTACAATAGAGTAAACTTTATGATAAAGAGACCAGGTGTAAATTCTTTACCTCATAAGTAAAATATGTAGGTTATATTATATCTGCACATGGAATCAAGGTTGACCTTGAAAAGGTCCAAGTGAATTTTGAATTTCTTAAGCCCAAGATTTCTTTAGAATTACAAATTTTTCTCAGAAAAGCATGATACTTTTAGAAGTTCATGTCAGTTTATGCTAAAGTGATTGTACCCTCCATGATTAATTTAGGAGGAAACCATAAAATGTTAGACTCGATATCTGAACGAGAAAAAAGTTTTCAAGATTTGGAACTTGCTTTAGCTTTCGTTGTGGTTCTTTAAATCATGGATCCAAACAAACCTTTCCAATTAAAAATAGATGCAAGTTCATTTGCAGTAGAAGCTATAGTAAAACAAAATGATCAACCAATAGTTTTTGAAAGCAGAAAGCTAAGTCTTGATCACCAAAATTTATCTATCTAAGAACAAGAAATGTTCACTATAGCTACTCCTATTATAAAGTGGCACCATTAATTTGATGAATCAAATGTAACAATTATCTTTGATCAAGAGAGCATCAAGTGGTTTAAAAATCAACTAAACTTCAGAGATAGAAAAGCTAGATGGTCTGAATCACATCAAGAGTTGGATTATGAACTTAAATATAGAAAGGGATTGTTCAATGTAGTGGCAGAAACCTTAACTTGGATGTGCATGTTGAACAATATCAATTTGTAAAAGTTCAACATGAATTTATTTCCACATAGAAGGGAAGCTGCAAAGAGAATGGAAGCTAGAAGCAAGCCTAGAAAGCAACTGACAAAAATGAATATTTTCTTTATAAAGGAAAATTTTGTGTCCCAAGTAATTTTGACATAAACATCAAGTTCTTTTCAAATGCCATCATGCACCAAGTGTAGGTCATGGACGCAATAAATGAACCTATGAACTACTCAAAAGGCATTTTATTGGCCAATTATACATCGAGATTGTATTGAAATGCCATAAATGTCAAATGATAAACTTGAAAGAATAAAATTGAAGGATTTTCGCATCCTTTGGATATGACCCAAGGAAAATTGGAAAGTATCTCTAAGGACTTCATTGTAGGGTTATTGTGCACCCAGAAAGGTGATGACTCACCATGGGCAATACTGGATAGGTTGACTAAGCTAGCTCAATTTATACTTATTAAGACTACTATGAGACTCTAGAATTGGCAAAGATCTTTGTAAATCAACTTTACAAACTCTATGGTATTCTAGTAGACATAGTCTGTATTAGAAATGCCAAATTTACACATCACTTTTGGTGACTAGTATTTGCTAGACTTGAGACTAAAGTGAGCATGAAGTCAATTGATCATCCGTGGATGGATGGAAAAGCTTAAAATGTCAAACAAAATTTGGAAGACATATTGAGAGGTTATGTTACTTCTATAAACACTAAATAGGAAGATTCTCTTTCCTTAGTAAAATTCACCTCTAATAGTGTCAGCAATTCATCAACTAAATTCAATCCATTCATGTTGATGTATTGGTTCCACCCTAGGTGTCCATATGGCATGAGACTTCAAAATGACAAGGTTCAAGCAACTCAAGAATTCATTCAAGAAATGAAGCTTAAGCTTAATTTAGATAAGAGAAAATGAGACCAAATGAGTGAATAACATGTTCTTCTAGGTTAGAAATCATTGAGGATGTTAAAGGGTAAATGGTGATCAAAAGAAAATAAGAGCTAGATGGGTAAAATAGTGAATAAGAAGGATTCGGATTGAAGGTTAGTGCAAGTAGTGGGAAACAAAAGAAAATAAAGCTACTTCGATGTCTTAAAATTAAGAAATAAATTATTAAAAACAGATACGTGGAAGTAATCATAGGGGTATTACTTAGAAGCTATTGTAGTGCATTGGTTTTAGGTTGTTTTTTCTTATGCAGAACCTTGCAAGGTGGCCTTATGGATGCAATTTTAGATGCATTTATTACGAAACATGCAAAAGATGCGATTCTTGAGAAATGTGCTCAAGGCCTATCCAAGATTAAAGAAGATGCCTAAACAACAAGAATTGGAATTGATCAATGATTTTATTTTTCTAAGTTTTTATTGGCCCCATGAGGCATGCAATATGAGAGATAGGAAATATTTCACCTATTGATATATGGCTCCCCCCTCCCTTTGGTTGTGAAGAGTTGAAAGGCAAAGACAATGAGGGTTGTTGTAGACAAGCTTTTGATGAATCAACAAAGTAGTAATGTGCATCTTGAGGGATACATTTTTTGATATTCTACGATAGTCATCATAAACTTTGATGATGTGGATGGTCTTGAGAAGAAAATCATGAACAAAAATATCAACAAATACACATTGAAGAGGATTTCTTGTATTGAACATAATTTTTTTGAATAAATTTCTCCATGAAAATTAAGTTATTTCCTTTTCTTAAGTGGCCTATTTGTCTTATAATGAGCATGTATATTTTGAAATATATATTTATCACCTTCACTTATCGATATTATTGAATTCTCTAAGCTATCTAGATGAATAACATAATGCTTCTTCTTGTGTAGCTTTTGTGTTCTTATGATTCAAGGTCACGTGAAAAAAAGTGTGAGTAGTAAAACAAAGTATTAAAGGAGATATGTATCCTCCTCACATTAGAAGGAATCACTCTTGTGCATGGGATTATAAAACCCATGTCTTATTCTAGGCCATTTAATGTGGCCCTATTGTTTATGCATACTTAAGGTGCAAATAATTTGGTTTCAGTGCAAATGACAAGGTTCTCTATGAAGCACATGGTTTCTGCACAAAGAGTTTTCTGTCTTATTGATGAGTTAGATCTTTAAGCTTGGTTGCATGTAGCAAGTCAACTTGAAGTTCTAGAGGAATAGTGTTAATTGTAGAATCGAAAAGAAAAGAAGATATAATCATATATACAAGTGTATACTTTGCTCCTTTTGAACATATGCATGAGCTGCAAGAGCATGAGGTGGACATGTATCATGAAGATTTGAAACGAAATGCTTTCAAACATTGTGCATGCTCTTTGATGGTAGGTGGTTTCATTTTTTCAGAGTTTAGTGAAGAAGTGACTATAGAAATAGGAAGAGGGATGGGACATTGCATTGGAACCCAGTCTTAATAGTAGCCATATGCATAGATGCCAAGGAAGCATAAAAGAGAAGAGGCATGAAGATCAAGGGAGGACAAGGACAATAGTTTTTCAAGGTTTATTCATCAATCCCTTATCATAACATTAGAAGTGATTTTTATCACTAACCTTTTTATATAGAAACATACAATTTTGTTATGAAATGCTCCATTTTATGCAAGCCTAGGAGTAATCAAGATTGAGGAGCCTAGTAGAGCGTATGTACCAATTTTTGTAATTTTTAGACTTCATTTGAATCCCCAAATAAGCTCTAGAACCTATTTTTAAAGTAGGCCAGATAATAGGTTTGAAAGTGATCAAAACTAGTCTAAGAACTATAAAAAGAGCTAGAGACCTCATTTTTGAGGTTGATTAGTTGAGATAAAAAAGCTTGGAGAGTAATGCAAGATAGTATTCCTACTTTGATTGTCACTCCTATTGTCTCTGTGTGTATGTATGTGTGTGTGCACTAGTGTGCTTCTCACCTTCACCTTCGTGTAGATCACTTGTTCATGATCCTCATCCCATCCCACCTCTTCCATGGATTGAAAATTAAGGGGGTGGATCTTCTTGATGTGGTTCTTGCCCTTTTCTAGAGCAACACAAAATTTTGCATCGTTACCAAGGACGAGCTCAAGGACGAATGTGTGATGGTAAGAGTCTTAGGAGAGTAGAATTAGAAGCTAAATAGATAGTGTTTTTTTGTTGTTTTTGCATTGTTTTTTTTCCCATTTCACCTTCCCTACACTCATTTTCTGTTCCTTCACCTTCCCCTTCACTCCTGAAAAACTCACCATTTCACCATATCCCGTGATATTCTACCATTTTCCTCCTTTGTGAGAGAGTAAGAGCGAGTGTGATTGCATATTTGTGTGCACCTCTCAATGTTTCCTGCAGGACATAGCTTCAACACGAGCCCCAACTACACAAAACAAGTAAATTTGTGCATCTCCATCTCCATTTCTACCCGATTTCTCAGACCATCATGACGATTTGAAAAGTGCAGGATTTTTTAGGTATGTTCCTTGCAGCTTATAGAGCACCTTGCATGCTTAGGAATCCATAGATGAAATCCCAAAATTCACATTTTTCCAAACCATCAAGATTTGCTCACACCATTGCGATGGTCTGATGCCATCATGAAGCTCTAATGCCATCACAAAGGTTTGATGCCATCGTGATGGTATGATGCCATCATGATGGTCTGATGCCATTGTGATGAGGAGGTTAGTGGTCCAACTGCAAAACCTAGTGTTAAACGTTAAACTGATGTTTAACTATTATCGAATCTAGGTTCTTGGGATGGTTAGGGGTCTGTAAAATAGAGGCCCTGTTTGTATTTTCCCAAATCTACAGATTCAATTGTATGTCAGTACACCGACTTAATGTTCCCAATTAAACTACCTTTCAATTAATTATCTGTCATGCACATTACACATTCTTCACCACAGTACGCACAACTTCATCACTTTACTGCAATGTCACTTTATTCAACACTTCATCAAAGAATTAACTAATTGCTGAACTTAATTAACAAAGTAATAGAATACTCAGAGTACTCTGAATATCAAGACTACACGCTACGCTCCACTTCAGGCATTCACCCAGACCACAGTTCGGCGTTGTCTACCCTCTCTTTCATGTACGCCCCTTTTCATTAATAAAAAACGTTACAACGGTTACGCTATGCCATTTTGGTGTGAGTGCGTCCTTTCAAGATTACATTCCGGCGGCTCACACTGGCATGCACGGTGGGCTCGAACCCAAATGAAAAGTACAAAGATTTAAGAATCATCTATAATGCCCTGTACATACATGGAACGGGCTAACTTAAATGTGCGGGCAATTTTCTGCTTCAAAGAATCTAACATATTCCGCAAAATCTCGGGTTCAATAAGTTGCGCATCAGTTCTAACCGAACTGGTAGCGATCACCTGAATTATTAATGACTCAGCCTGAGTCTGCAAGAAGGCTTCTTGTAAGTAAAAATCGTTTGCGAGAGAAGCATCTCTGCGCAACTTTATTTTTGCAATTTCGACATCTATCCTTGATAATCGTTCAGCCTGGATGCCTAATTACTTTTCCCTGCGTTCGAGTTCTTCATACTGGAACTGCATCGTCTTGTAGAAATCTTGTCGTTCCTTCTTAATGGCTTCAATCTCCTTCTTTAATTGGATGTTCTGGCCAATCTCTTCTTCCAAAGCACGACTTTTCTGGAATAATTCTTCAAAAACTGTCTTTAAGTCCGTTGTCATTTGCATAGCCAAATTTGTCATTTCCTGTCCTTTCTGCTCCACTAGAGCCACATCTGCACATGTCGTTTTGAGAAGATTGCCCAATGCGGTCCTGGCATCTTCTTTATCAATCACTTTTTGCTTCAATTGATTAATCTCTTCATCACGGGCGGCAATGAGAGCGTCTTTCTCGTTCAATTTTGCTTGCAGAAGATGAATCCGTTCCTCGAAGGAACTGTCTTCAGCTTTTGTTGTAAGCACTTCTTCCTGAAGTGGCACAATATCGGCTTCAAGCAGATCAACTTTGGCTTGATACTTCTGCTGAAGGGATTGTTGGGCCACTTGGAGGTGATGGGGAAGATGGGTGGAGAGCTGAATGAGGTAATTTCCAATCTGAGCTAATTGGGCTAATGATTCAGGGATGAGAGAGGTGGAGATGGGTTGAGAAGGGTTAGTAGAAACAGTGGCAGACGACGAGGGAGGGGAATAATCTGGTGAGGAGGAGGGAAGGGGATGGACTGCTGAATGACATGGAGAGGAGGGAAGGCTAGGTGACAATGGCACCTTGGATGGAGACAGGGGTAAAGATGGATTTTGAGATGAAGAAAGTAGAGCGAGGGTTGTTACCACAAGTGTCGAAGCATCAGGTTGTGCGGTCTGCTCCTCAAGTTGAGATTGATTAGCAGGTTGTGCCATTTTTGTGGTCGTATCGAGCACGGACTCCTGGGGATGGGACTCGGGTGGCACAACTTTATCGACAAGTTGTACTTCGTCAATGACGGTATCAAGAAGAGCTTTTTTTCTGGAGGAGATGTTGGAGGAGAAGGATTCTGGGCCGACGAAGCAGTGTCCTGCACTTACATGGTGGAGCACGTCACGACTTTACTATGGACGGGCTCAATTTGCAATGTTTCTCTGGAAAGAATTGGAGAAGGTCTGCATCGTTGTCGATCTCCATCATTTGTAGAGACTCTTCATGAAAGAGAAGAGTGTTCAATGGGGGTGGTTGCTCTGCTTGAATCGCCGGAAGGAGGAAAGTGTGGAGGTGTGACAAGCGAGTCGGAGGGATCTCGTTCTTGGCTAATTGGCGAGAAACGGCTTGGCATTTGCGATGAATGCGCCGGAAAAAGAAAGAAGCCAGGTTAACTGCTTCTTGTGCTGTGGTATCAATCATAGAGTAAAATGGGAGAGAGATGCCATAGGTGCATTTTTGCAGAGTCAAAGTAGCGACAAGGAAATGGAGTGCTGTCCGCTCCGGTTCAGGATGACACAAAATGGCAAACTCATTAGACGAGTGCCTGGGAAAGAATACATTGTCGACATGGGAAGGAGAGGTCCATCCACCAAACCCTCCTGAGGGAGATGGAAGCCATCAGCGATGGTATTAATGGTTACTACAACATGGGGGTTAAGGCAAGCTAACGGCCAGCAGGCGTAGCAACAAAGGAATAGATTATCTGTGCAAAGAATGGATGACACTTAACTGAACGCCAAGGCAATTTAGTGAAGGCGAGGAGGCCACGGACAAGCAGATACTCACTCACTTCCGGAGCGAGGCCAGACTGGAAGGTGACAATATTTGCTAGAGCTTCCATGGCGCAAGGACGCAATAGCGAAAGACAGCGTGAAGAATAGGATTAAGTAGAAACGCTGAAAGAATCATGCACAACATAATCATTAAACAGTTTTGGAAATATAGAGATATAATGGCAACATGCATGCATTAACATAATCAGAGACACCGAAGGTGGCTACTAATCATGGTTAGGTAAGAAAACCGAAATATTACGGTCAGTCGGTCAACCGAGATCACGTAGAAATGAAAAGAACATCGAGGCAGAACAGTGGAGAAAAAAAAATGGGTGGGGGATGAAAAGACCGATCAACCATCACGAGGAAGAAGACGGAGAATAGTAGGGACGAAGCTTCGATCCATGAACTCATCGCCTTAGGGAGAAGGGTACCCGTTAAGGTGGATAACCGAAAAGTCGCTGGTCCCACTTATTCGGCAATATGGTAGGGACCGAACCAGTGCAGTTTAAACTTTCCTATGGATCTATTAAATTTAGCATTATAAAAGAGCACTAATTGGTTTATCGTAAAAACGAGGGTTTTAAGGAAATGATAATGAGTTCTTGCTTATCTAAGCTGAACTTCTTGCAGCACCCGAAAACTCTCAAGGCGATGTTCATCCAGTGACCGTAAAGCATCCAATCGAAAAGGAAATGATTCTTTCGGTAGTAACTTTTGCTCTAATGCTACGCGTAAACTCGGAACCACGAGTTCCATAGGGGCAATCGCCTCCAAACCATATGCCAACTTGAAGGGAGTTGTTCCGGTGCCACTTTATATGTTGTACGGTAAGCCCATAATACTGTAGGTAGGAATTGATCCCATCTTTTCAAGAAATCAAAGACCAATTTCTTTAAGATGTTCAACAGAGATTTGTTTGTGCTCTGGACGAGGCCATTTGCTCGTGGGTAGTAGGGGGAACTAAACTTATGCACAATCTGGAAGGTGTGAGTAAGCACTTGCATTAATGTATTAGCAAAGTGCATACCTTGATCAGTCACAATCTCCAAGGGTAAACCATAGCATGGAAAAATATCTTTCATCAGACATTTAGTGACCACAGTAGGTGTGGCTGACCCTAGAGCTTAAGCTTTGGCCCACCGAGTTGTATAATCCATGTAGGTAAGAATATATCTATTACTGGTAAGTGTCGTAGGAGGTGTAATTGGCTCGATAAAATCCAAATGCCATTTGTGAAAGGGTTCGAGAGGCAAAACTGGTTGGAGTGGAAAGAAATGTCTCTGTAAAGGTTGACCCAAACATTGAAACTCATCGCACTGTCCCACATACTTGGTCACATCATGGTACATAGTCGGCCATCATATGCCACTCTACAAAATCTTCCGGTGGGTGAGGTCAACCGCAAAATGACCTCCAACTGGGGTAGAATGAGCCATTGTGATTACTGAAGTAGTTTCATGTGGTGGAACACATCTAAGCAGCACTCCTGAGTGATCTATATAATATAACTTTAATTAGCCAAAATCGTCGACTATACATGGCCAGCTTTCATTGAGCAGCAGGAGAGGTCATACTCGGAAGACATCCACTAGTTAAGAAAAGCATCAAAGTGTCATAATAGGAGGTTTTTACCGGCAAGTCTTGCTGATCATCCTGTACCATCTCTATTGCATAGATAGCGGGTGTGGTATCATCAACTCGTTCCGGAAGTTCATCGGAATCTAACTGAGATAAAAAGTCAGCAAGCGTGTGTGTGGACCCTGGTCGATGTACTACCAAATAATCAAACTCTTGGAGCAACAATACCCATCTGGCTAACCGTCCTCCGAGATGTTGTTGATGAATAAGGTACACCAAGGCTGCATGATCGACATGAAAGGTGAAACGGCATCCCAGTAAATAATGCCGGAATTTCTTCACCGAATACACTTATCCGAGACATTCACATTCGGTGACTGAATAATTGCGCTCTACCTAAGCTAATCTGCGACTCGCATAATACACTGCATGGAACCATTTCTCCATTTGCTACATCAGCATGCTGCCAATTGCAATGTCGAACGCATCCACAAAGACGTGAAATGGGAGTTCCCAATTTGGCGCTTGTAAAATAGTTGCCTGTGTTAAGAGTGATTTCAACCAATCAAAAGACAACTGACAGGCTTCAGTCCATTCAAACTCGCGAGGAGTACTAGTTATCAGTCGATTGAGGGACGTGGCCAGATGAGCAAGCCACCGCAAATGTCGCCCATGCCACCAGATTTGTCCTAAGAAGCACATCACTTCTTTGGGTGTCTTGGGAGCAAGTGCCTCCAGTACTGCCTTCATCTTATCTGGATCAACGTGGATCCCCTGTTTTGAGATAATGTGCTCTAGTAACTTGCCGCAAGATACAGAGAATACAAATTTATTTGGGTTTAAGCACAAACAATATTCTCGACACTTTAAAAAATAGCATCGTAAATGATACAGATGTGCCGAAGTATCACCGGATAAGGAGAAGTCATCCAAGTAAACTCTCATGAATGTTGTTAGATAAGGAGAGAAAACTTCCTGCATATAGTGCTGGAATGTACTTCGAGCATTTCATAGACCAAACCACATCACTGTACATGCATAAACGCCCCAATTGGTTATAAATGTTGTCTTTGGAATGTCTTGCTCCGCCATTCCTACTTGGTTATAACCACTATATCCATCCAAAAAGGAGTACATCTCACGACCTACCACATCATCTAACATTGTGTCCAAAAACGGTAGAGGGAATGGATCAGGTACTATGGCTGCATTTAATTTCTGGTAGTCCACACAAATTCGTAATTCCTTATTCTTCTTAGGGACTATGACAATGGGGGAAATCCACTCCGCATGCTCGATGGGGACAATAAACCCAACCTTCAGCAAGCGATCCAATTCTGCTTTGACCTCAGCCACATAGTGAGGATTCATTCTATCGCTGGGTTGTTTAATAGGCCGGGCATCTCGTTTCAACATAACCCGGTGTTGATAGATGCGCGTGGATCAACCCCTTCATATCACGGTAATCCCAAGCAAATACATCAAAGAATTCACATAGTAACTGCAGTAAGTTATCTTGGAAGGTCTCTTATAGTCCTGCCTTGATCTTCACTAGCCAAGGATTGGCTTCATCACCTAAGTTGCAGTTAACCAATTGGTCTTTCGGTACGTAGAACTATCGGGGCATGGCAAAGTCATCAACTGGCTGAAGCAATTGCTGTAGGTCATATCATCCAAGGCCGGTGCTACCCTTGATTCTGGATTACTAGTCAGTGGTACTATCGTATAGGCCACCGGACTCCAGTTATCTGCAACCGTTTGTAATTCCACAATTGCCAGTGCCATCAGATCCTTGTTGGCTTTAAGAAAAGCTTCCTCTTCATCATCAAACAAACCATCCAGCATGTGTACAGGTTCTGCTACATATGGTCGTGCATGCAAGTCACAAGGCTTCATGTCATCCAACGGAACGACATATTTCCGATGGTTATACTTAAAAAACAGTTCATGCGATGACCAATCCTGAACTACCTTAGCTTGCTTTAACCATGGTCATCCAAAGAGCAGGTTATATTGTTTGGGTGTCGATTGTTGAAATGTACACCATGTTTGCCATCGGGTGTTGTCTTTCCTTTTTCCTTTTATCGTACTCAGCCGCTTCTTTACAATACCTATGTATATGCCCTATTTCACTGCAAAAATGACATTTAGGTGGTGGAGGAGATGCACCTTCATTTGATGGACCCGCATTCCACCGAGTTTGTCCAAAGTTAGTTGATCGTGCTCCTCTATAATTCTTGTATCCTTGGTAAGGAGTATTCCTCATTTGTGGTGGTATGTAGTGACTGGGCAATTTCCCTTGTTCCTGAATAATGGCATTGATAGCCGCTCTGCTCTGTACACTTGCATTATATGGATGGATCTCCGTAGCATGGTCCGCTGTATGGCAAATAGCGAACTACATCTGATTCAGAGCACATGCTAAGCTACTGTGTCCTGTGTTTTTACATTTAGTACAGTAAATTTATCTCAGAGGATCCTCATTTGCATGCTTGGACGCCTTCAACCACTCTAAATCTTCAGTGAATTCTCCCACTTTATTTTCTAACTGTAAAGCCATAACGATTATGGCATCCAAGGTCATTCCTCCCACACATCGTATAATCATGATCTGTTTCAATAGGGGGTTTAATCCGTTTATGAACCACTGACTAATGAAGTCATTTGGTAAATTGGCATGCGCTGGTGGTAATTGCCGTAAATGAGTCCAAAATAGAGTGGCATAGTCTTGTACATTCTGGTGTGGCTTTTGCCTGTTATACTATAGGTAATCAAAAATTTTTGCTAGATTTTTCTTTAACCAAAATCGTTGTAGAAATGCATCCTTCACATCATCATACTACCGGAAATGATTCAAGTCATAATCGGTTAACCAGTGCGTAGCTTCATTACCCAAAGCTGACTGGAACACAATGGCTTTATAAGTAGGATCTGCTGGGTAATTCAAAATTGCATAATTAATTTCAAATGTCCGCACATGCGCATCAGGATCATCTCTTGAAAAACCTCCAAATTTTGTGTACGTGACTCTGCCTGGTACCGGACGCGGTGGAATAATCTGTTGCTACTATTGTTGGTGTTGCTGTTGTTGTTGTTGCTGCGAACTACTCATGTTGCCTGAATTTTGGGGAAGTATTTCTTGATGTTCCTGGGCCGTATGGTCACTTTGCCCACTTTCCGGTCCTAAGATGTCTCTGAACCGGTTACTTAGCTCAAAATCTAACAGCCCTTTCTCAACTTTAGTGTCGCAATTGGCTAAGCTTGCACTTGAAAATGGTGAATGCAGTAAATTCCTGCTGAGCAATAGTGCACTATCACCGAAGATCACCGAATTGTTATCAGAGAATGTTGAACTCTCACCAAAAATTCCCGAATTCTCATCGGACAATGCTGAACTCTCACCGAAAGTTGCCGAATTTCCCCCGGATAACACTAAACTATCACCGCACTGCACCAAAGTACAACCAAAAACTAACATACTATCTTCAAAATGTACTAGACTGTCACCGGAATGCACCGGATTATCGCCGCAAACTATTGAACTGCTTCTGCACAACACCAAACTGCCACCGGAATCGCCAGTGGGTTGCTAGGCTCGACCTTCTGCAAATGAACTTGATTGTTCTTTGCTTCTACCACTAGAGGGTGTATCCTAACAAATTGAGAACTGACCAGGGATGTGGATCACTTCAATATATGGGATAAGATTCGCCTGAACGTGTTACCGGCATACATCAAAGGATTCTTCTTTGAACCTTAACCTTTTTCTTCAACTGGCTACTCCATTTCCCACAGACAGTGCCAGCGTTAAACGTTAAACTGATGTTTAACTGTTATCAAATCTGGGCTCTTGGGATGGTTAGGGGTCTTTAAAATAGAGGCCCTGTTTGTATTTTCCCAAATCTACAGATTCAATTGTATTCGAGTACACCAACTTAATGTTCCCAATTAAACTACCTTTCAATTACTTATCAGTCATGTGTATTACACAGTCTTCACCATAGTACGTGCAACTTTGTCACTTTACCGCAATGTCGCTTAACTCAATACTTCATCAAAGACTTACCTAATTGCTGAACTTAATTAACAAAGTAGCAGAATACTCAGAGTACTCAGAATATCGACAGTGCACGCTATGCTCGAGTTCAGGCATTCACCCAGACCACAATCCGATGTTGTCTACCCTCTGTTTCACGTACGCCCCTTTTCATTAATAAAAAACATTAGAATGGTTACGCTACGCCCTTTCACTATGCGTGCCTCCTTTCAGGATTACATTCCGACGACACACCAGACCAACCTATGGGATTGGAACATCCTATGTTTAAGTTTGAAGAAGATGCCTACATAGATAAAGAAGGAACCATATACATAATGACCAATCAACCTGACAGTACTAATGAATTCAGGGTAGTGATCCCAAAGACAAAAATGGGAGAGTTAGAACATGGAAACCTAGAAGAAGAACCTAGAGCACCGAGAGGCGAATCAATCTTCACCTGAGTACTTACCCCAGAGTGGATTCCCCAAGACAATAGGAGTATATAATTGTTCGTGAACAAGGAAACTGATGAGGCATTATGGAGGTATAAACCTAAACAACCCATTGAAATGCGAGTAGTCACCATTAATGAATTCAAGGACCCTAACACCTCAAGAAAGGTGGTATACTTGAATAGTATGTCTGAACGTGTATTTGTCTGTAGATATAAGCATTGGTATAGGCACTGATGTAAGTGTCAATAATTGTCCAATAGCATCGCTATCAGGCTCAATATATGCATAGGTAGATTTCTACCGGTATAGATGCCAATATGTATTTGCCAACCGATGGTATAATGGATAGTATGCACAACGGTATAAAAATCACTGGTATACGCATTGGTACACATTAAGGTTTTTGAATTAAATTAAATATATATAGTTAAATATTTAGAAAATAAAGTTTTATGATTAATATTAATACATATAATCAAATATATGTAAAAATAAGGAAAAAAATTAGAATATGTAAATATTATAACTAAATGTATGTAAAAATTAGGGAAAAGTTAGAATATGTAAAATATATATAATTAAATATGTAAAAGATAAGTCTTTAGGATTTTTAGGGTTATATATATATATATATATATATATATATATATATATATATATATATATATATATATATATATATATATATATATATATAATTAAATATATAGAAAATAAGGTTTGAGGTTTAATATTAGTATATATAATCAAATATATATAAAAATTAGGAAAAGAAGTACAATATATAATCAAAATAAAATATCTATAACTAGATATATAAAAAATTAGGGTTTTTGAATTAAATTAAATATATAAGAAATAAGATTTTACACTTAATAAAAGAATTAGGGTTTTAGATTTAAAATTAGAATATATAATTAAATGTATCATATATAAAATGTTGTAACATCTCCACATGCTATCAAATGGCATCTTTGGATCCGGAGGTGAGAATGGCATGTACTTGCACTCAGTGAAAGTATCAAATTTTTCAGAAATGATGGATTTGTATTACACATGTTAGAGAATATGGATCCTTTGATAAAAATTGGCTTCAAAACCTACCCTACCATTCGCATGGTTCCCCTAGTGAGCAGGTCGACCCAAATGACATTGCACTATCTACCTCTTGTGGACAGACGAGAACAAAGAGGGAAGTAGAAGTACAAGGTACTGGTAGCATTACGTAGAATGAACACATGGGAGAAATTCTCGAGGCATTTTATGAGATGGATATCTTCTAAAGAGAGAATGAGTTCCTTGGTATGGTGGATCTCTTCGAAAGAGATAAGTAGAGATAGCATAGAGAGTGGGAAACTCAATGCTATAGAGACTGTTTGTATGGTTAAGAAATATTTTCTTATAGATATTCTCACAATTTAGCTTCATTTAGTGGTTCATGTGGTTGATGAAGTTGTAATAGAAGGAATTTTCCATAGTAGATGGATGTTCTTCTTAGAGCACTTCATGAAGACATTAAAAGAGTTTGCTCATCAGAGATCATGTCTAGAGGGTAGCACGACAGAGGGGTGGCTCGTGCAAGAGTCTCTTGTATTCATAATAGAGTTTCTACGCATGCCGAACCCAGAAATTCCTCACTTATGGAGCAATGATAAAGATGTTCATCTCATAGATAAACTTCTTGAAGGGAGGTTTTGTTTCCAAGGAGGGGAGTATGAAGGTACCCAAGAGTTCTTTTCCTATCAAAGCTTGGAGGGTGGTGACCAAGTAATAACAAAAATAGAAATTTGGTTTGGGCAAGGGTGCACTAAAGTACTCCGTGAACCTTGCTCTCCCCCATATTGGCTTTAATTCCTCTATATTCTAGAGCTCTACAAAGCCTTTTGAGAAGAATGATTATATTTCCCATGTTTCACCACTAAAGCATAGGGTCGCTTAATAGATCTATTATGCATTGGCAAGGGTTCATGCTTGACCTTGGAATTAATGAGAGTTGTTGTGAACTTGTTTTGTCCTTTCAATGGGTGGGTCTTCAATAGGTATTAGGCCCATAAAATCTTGGAAATCTAGAGATAACATCAAATAATGGACTTCATCCCGTA
The DNA here is from genome assembly GCA_020310875.1 of Ceratopteris richardii. Taxonomy (NCBI): domain Eukaryota; kingdom Viridiplantae; phylum Streptophyta; class Polypodiopsida; order Polypodiales; family Pteridaceae; genus Ceratopteris; species Ceratopteris richardii. The sequence continues at coordinate 213,123,965 of CM035407.1, read as the reverse complement.
AGTTTTCAAAATCCACAGTGGGTGACCCAATGCCCACCCTAGAGCACTCTTCTGCCTGCATGTTGATCCTTAATGTTTGTGTAAAAGATCTACTACAAAAGGACAACACATTAGCATGAAAATTAATCTTGACCACAACATAGTGAGACCGCAATCCCTTTCCATAATTGATGTGCCTCCTATGTAGCTTTGTGTTGTGAGGTGATTTTTCAGCCATCTCTCCATGACTAATGCACGTCATTAGACTTCTTACATTCTTTGAATAATGCATACATATCCTTTCCTGAGAGATTTCATTAGCTATGGTGCCAAGTGAGTAAGGGTTGATTTTAACAAGGTTGATCAGTTAGCTTGGATGTTAGTGAATTATTACAAGGAGAAAGGTTAGTTTCATGAGGATTGTACAATAGAGGGGATTGGGGATTCTTGGGTTGTTTAGGCACCCTTTTCCTAGTGATTGATGAAGGGAAAGGGTTTGTGAGTTTGGATACAGAAGATGGATTGTGAGGTGAAGACGTGGGTGATAGATGTGATTTGGAGGGACAATTGTTACACGGCTTAATTTTTGAGCTACTAAACAAGCCTTGGGAACCCATATTTGAGTGGTGTTGGGCTTGGCCATGAGAGACTTCTTAGGTACCGAGACTTGTCCAATTCTCATTGGAGGATAATTTCTTGGTGATAGGGAGTGCCAAGATTGACTCATCATTGTCCTTGGTTTGTGGGATGAACTGAAGCAAGTCATAAATGTTAGCTAGCTTTTGGCTACCCACATTTTCTTTTTGCTCGACATGTTTGGAGACTTGTGTTGCATCCATGGAGTAGTCTAGATTGGCCTTCTATTGAGGTGTTTGGATTGTGGTTGATTTTTCCATGGTGGTTTGTGAGAGGTCGGGTGGACACTCTACTTTAGAAAAGAAAGGAGCTCCAACACTTGCATGTCTTGCCCATTAGTAAATGAGGCATTCTAGACAATAGATCTAGGAAGGCATGCAAGAAGTGTGGATGGTATGCTTGAGGGGAAGAGGGTCCCCATCTACTCGTTGATTATGCCCATTTGGCCAAAGCAGGGGAGGAAGATTTTGTGAGTGCTCCTCTATCCAAAGATAGTTGACATCTATCCAAAGAGGTTTTCCATTGGTTAGAGGATTTGTCCAAATATCTTCTAGCTTGCCTTTGCTTTCATTATGTGGGGATGGGGTCACCTTCCACTGAGTGTAGGTGATTAGGGATCTCAAGCTCTATCACTCACTGTTGGCTTGCTACCTCAAAGTGAAGGGAGCATTTTCTACGATATAAATCCACTAAGTGATCATATATCCAATCTTGGTCGAGAATTAGTGGTTCTATCAGGTCATTATCATGGAAAACTAGGAGCTTCACCATCAATGTTACACCTTCTTGATGATCACTGATGGCTAAACTGTTGATGCTCTTGTGAAACCTCAATGGTGGGTATCAAAAAGTTTAAGGGGAGCACTACATTTTGACCAAAAACCATGTGAAATCGAGTTGCATTGAGTACCTTCTTGTAGGCCACTCGATATGCCCAAAGAGCATGGTGTAACTTTTTTCCTTATTTGAACCTTTGTTGTTTATGCATTTAACTAATACATTGCAAATGATCTTGTTAGTACTTTCTGCCTGGCTTGGGGATGATATGGTGTGGAGTTCTTCTGAATAACCATAAAATGATGTAAAAAATATTCAATGAATTTGTTTAGAAAGTGATTCCCTCTCTTGCTCACCATTTCTATAGGCAATCCATACCTTGTAAAGAAGTGCTCAAATAAGAATTTTGATGTCATGTGTGCATCATTCTTTTTGATAGCCTTAGCTTCTACCCATTTGGTGAGATAATATGCTGCTACGATGATGTATTCAGCATGAGTGCCTTTAGCAGGGGGTTAATGGGTCCAACAAAGTATATGCCCCACTCAGAGAATGCACATCCTCCCATCATGGGTTCCATAGGCATCTCGTCTCTGTGTTGGAAATTGAGCTCTTTGGCAAACATCGCATCCCTTTATATATATATGTGCATCCATATGAAGAATAGGCCACCATAGTCTTGAAAATAGTATAACCTTAATTATCCGATTGGGGGCCAAGATGATCACCTGTAACACCCTAGTGTGTAGTTTCTAATATTCCAAGTAGATACTCTCGTGAACACACTATCTCAAATATCCACCCCTTTCTCTTTTGTAAAAATTATCAGCAATGAGTTTTTAGTCTTGAGCTTCTTGCTCTAGACTTCTTTGTCTTGTTAAGGTGATTTCTCAAGGGAATGTTTTCATCCTCAAGTAAGTTACCATAGGCTTGCTCCATTCTAGTGTTAGAGCCACATGATATATGGTAGTGTGTTTGATAGTTGGTCTAATGCAAGAGATCGGACATTCCTTGCATATCCTATGGCCATCTGCTTCCATCAAAGGCTAGTACACTCCTAATCTATGTAGAATTTGTAGGGTGTAGTGTCTCTAGTGGTGTTGTTATCATGCACCTACATGTGCTAATTGCAACCATTTATCTTGCTTTGCTTCCTCTACACAATAAGTGCGGATTGTTTTATTGTTTTGTGTGTACTTAATCCATGCCATTATTTGATATCTTTGTGACTTACTTACATCCCTTTCCTTGGGTCCAAAGGTAAGAATGTGGACAATTGGTCCATTCAGGCACCACTTCAAGATTAAACAAATATGCATGTATTAATTCATTAGCTTTTCCTTGAGCGGCTTCTCAAATGGTCACTCATGAGAGATGATCACTCTAAGATGGGTCTTCCCTTTTCTGACTACCACTTTGAAATCATACTCCATCAATAAGAGAAACCATTGTACCAATCTTCCCGTGTTATAAGGCTTTTTGACTAGGTATAACACTACTTGGTGGTGTATAAAGAATTTGAATTTTTTTTGCCAGTAAGTTGTGTCTAAATTTCATTACTACATAAACCATTCCTAATCCTTCTCTCTCAATGGTGGTGTAGTTTCTCTCAGTTGCATTCAATTGCCTACTTGCATATGCTATAGAAAGGTGTATATTGCCCTCACCTATGGGTTGTGCTATTTGGTCGCATAATTGGATGCATCCAGGTGTATATGGAATGGCTTATTTTAATCTGGTGTTGTCAAAATTGGTGTTGAACACAAGCACTCTTTAAGTTCATTAAATGACTTTTCACATTCCTCTATCCACTCATACTTAGTCAAAAGGGCATACAAAGGCTTAGCATTCTTCGGCCTAAGGAGCTCTGCAATCACTCTAACTTTCTCTTGATCGATAGAGATTCCATTCTTTGACACCATGTGCCCTAGAATCTTTCCTTGCTTGAGCATGAAAAGACACTTTTTAGGGTTCAAATAGGCATGAGATTCTCAACATTTGTCAAAGACTTGTTTCGATTTAGGAATGTGTGTTTGCCTAATGTTGGAATGAGCGCATAAATCATCCACATAGACCTCCAAGTTCTTACATAGGAACTCGTTAAAGGCATGACACAACAACCATTGAAATGTAGTAGGTGCATTCGTAAGCCCAAATGGCATTACACAAAATGCAAAGATACCCCATTATGTGGAAAAATCCATCTTATGCTCATGTTTGGGGCAATGGCTACCTCATTGTAGCATGAGAATCCATCAAGGAAGTTGAATACTTCCTTGCCTGTTACATGTTCTAATAGCTATTCAATGATAGGAGGCAGATAACTATCTCTAATAGTGGTTGTATTGACCTTTTTCAAGTTAATGCACCCACCTAGCTTTCCATTTTTCTTGGGCATGATGAAAATGGGTGATACCCATTCAGTGTGCTCAATCTCATAGAAAAATCCTACTTCCATCAAGTGATCTATCTCCTCTTTAATCTTGGCAATGTAATTATCATCATAAGTATATGGTCTCTATTTGAAAGGCTTGGCTTCTTGATTCATGGGAATTCTATGGGAGCATATGTCAAGGTCTACCCCTTTCAAATCCTTGTAGCTCCAAGAAAACATGTCTCTATATTATCTCAATAGGGCAATCAACTCTTCTTCTTTTTCCTCCACCGTCAAGTCATGCCCAATATATGTGCATTTTTCTTCTTCTTCCTCAACTATGGATGTTGTCTTTTTAGTCTTTTCTCAATTTTCGTATGCTTCTCCTGTGCAAGTTTCTCTCTTAAGCATGCTTACAATTATTCTTTAATCTTTGATTTCATATTTCTTAATTTTTTTTGGTACTTCCAATAGGGGTTCCTCTTCTCCTTGGGTAGTGGACGTGTCTCATCCTTCCTTCCTTCCTTTCAAGAATTGGTCTTGTTTGCGAGTTTCTTTCCTTGTATTAACTTGGCTTGATCAGGAAAGGTTGCTTCCACTAGGTACACATATTCCTCTTTTGAAGACCAGAAGGGCTCCATGATGATGGACTCTATATCTTCATCACTTGCATCAATTGGCTCTAGGACCACATCCTTACATTGTTCCAAAACACACTCACTTACCATGGATTCTATCATCAAGATAGAGATATCATAACCATCCTCATCATAGTGAGGAGTCCATTGTTCTTCGACCACCACTATGTCCATGGTGGCTAAGATTTTTCTCCCATCCATGAGGCTCAAGTTCCTCATTCAGGAATAGTATAGGTGCATAGGAAGGATCTTGGAGGGTACATGGGTGTCATTTGGAGCCTTGGTTTCTGGATTTTAACCACTCCTCTTCTTGTATCACTACTTTAAACATCCATGGATTAGTATCCTTCTACAACCATGAAGGGTCCAATGCTAAGGATTGTACTAAATCCATTTCTTCGGGTGCTTTATAGATGGTATTCCACTATAGTGGGGCTATGTCATGATGGGAATAGTCTTTGAGATTGACTTTGGTAGTCACTCCTTGATGTTGTTAGTATGAAGAGTTGATTTTGCAGTTTTATATGATCTACAATTGCTACATGAAAGGACATCCCAAAATCGTCTCGTAAGCATGGTTCTTTCCAAACTCACAAATGACAAATGTGTGCTCAAACTCCACACCACAGGTGGTGACAATGATTCCTTCCAACAAGCATAAGGGTTTCTCGATATGACTATCGACCATTTGCAGCTTCATTCTCATGGGTCTTAGGGCTAGCATACCCCACTATTTCCATAGGGAAGTGGTGGCAATGGTCACTCCAGCACTTGAGCCTAGGATTGCTTTGGTGGTGTAGCTTTGGTAGGAGATAGGAAAATAAGTATTTCCCTCTTCTCCTTCGCTCATATCTCCAATCCCATCAATGGGTATTTCTAGCACTTTTTTGTGTGATTCTTTCTAAGAGTGCGTAGTAGTAATTTCTTGTAACTAGTTTTCTACATGCTTCTAGAGCTTAGGTTTAACCTTCAAGAGCTCTTCTAAAGTGAGATGACACTACACTTTAGTGTTCTTTATTACATACATGTTCCTAGGAAGAACTGATTCTTCATTTCTTACTAGTATGGTGGGGTTCTCATATTGATTGATTTTGATTCCCAAGGAGTAGTGAAGATAGGTAATTCTTGTAAAGAATTAGATTCAAAAGTTTTTTTGTTCATTGGGTTGTTCATCCTCTTGTTTGCCATATATAGAGGGTATGTCATGTGGGAATCGTTCTTGGAAATCATCTATCTCTTGAATTAGTGGGTGATTTTCTTGCTCCAACTTCCATTTCTCTTCTTGAATTTCTATAAAAAATCATTGTGGGTACTTATGTATTGAAGAAATGTTCTCCCTATCCATAGTATTGGGCACTTCTAATATGAGGGGAGGAATATCTTCTTGTGTCTTCGGGGTAGAATAGTTCCTCATAGAATCGACCCTGTCTGTGTTAGAAATCAAGTGTTCTAGTCTCTCTAATAGTCCTTGAAAGTGTAGCTCTGGTCTCAGTAGGTTGTTCCAGTTGACATACTGAGATATTTCAAACATGGTTTGAGCTAGTTTGACCATTTTCATGCACAACTAGGTTCTTTCTATCTCTAGGTCTACTTTAGGATAATTCTTACTGAATTCTCTCACCTAGGTTCCTTATCTTAGTCTTTCTTGGTATGCTCTACAACATCATATCCAGATCCCTAGGTATAGGTTAAGGTAGAATAGATCCTAGTCTAGGTGTTGGGGTTACTTGATTTGACTCTTGCAATGCTAATTCTATGATTTTGACCCTAGTCTCTTTTAAGCTACCTTCTAGTTCATTTATTTTCTTAATATATTTTCTCTTACTCCTTTCTCGTGAATCCTTCCAAGATTTGGCTTTCCTTTTGTTTGACTCTTGAACTTCACTACTCTTAGCTATCTTATCAAGGTTTATTTGTTGATTTTGTTGGAGTGCATGGGCCCTAGTTACTGTTTGGATGGGCACATATGTTGGTGTAGATCCATTTGAATTATGCACAATGCCTTCACATTAATTGGGGTTACTTTGGAGACATTGGGTTGGCGTTTAGGATATTCACGTATGACATGTTCTTTAGTGTAGTTAGAAGAAAAACCTTGAATGTTGTAATATTTTTTTGTCACGTTGATGGAGGATGTGGGCACTCCCTTATGTAATGGTCTCCTTGGCACTTAAAGCATGGTCCTTTAGGGCCCTATGGTCTTGTTTGTCTCAAGTAGGGCCGTATTTTGGGGTTGGCATACATCATGTTAGCATAGTCCAGTTCCCAAATAGGTTCTATTGGTGGATTCTAGTATCGATATTCTTCCAAATGTTCACCTGACTCAGTGTAGTATGTAGGGGTGGCTATCTATATGGGTGGACTCAAAAACCTTGGCATTAGGGTTGTTTTCAGTGATTACTAGAAATGTGGGTACTAATGCCCTATTGAGATTATCTTCTACCATTGCATATTTTATCAAGATTACATTCTTTGGGGGTAGTGGTTGTTGACCTAGCACATAATGGGGTCTAGGCTATGCTTGGTAGGGTACCTAGTAGTTATGATATGGTTGATTCTAATAAGGTTGAGTGTTATATTGGCTAGGATATCTACTAGGTTTTTGATATGCCTGCAAGTAATTCTGTCTAACCACTTTTCTTGTTGTACAGACAATCTTGTGCAGTGTGGTTAGTGTACCACCTCTCTATTGTGTAGTGCTAGCTACTAGGGTTTCCTTGGGATTGTACCATGTTCAGGAAAACATATGCCATATGTACTCCTTTGCATGTGTAGCAATGCTTGATGGAGGTCATCCTTGGCGAGCTCCAACTTGTCTCCTACACTACTCTAGACCTTTGCGAGCTCCAACTTGTCTCCTACACTACTCTAGTGTTCAGGGCTCCTTGAGATAAACATACGTCTAGCGAGAGTAGTCCTTGCTTATAGACCTTTGCGAGCTCCAACTTGTCTCCTACACTACTCTAGTGTTCAGGGCTCCTTGAGATAAACATACGTCTAGCGAGAGTAGTCCTACCAAAGGGAGTACCTCTACTAGGAGTAGTCATGCCAAAAGCAGTGGTGCGGGTGGGAGTGCCACCAGTGGGAGTTAGGCTAGGGGGAGTGCTACCATGAGCAATCTAGTACTCTAACACTCTAGCCATATAAGGAGGGGTGCTTAAGATATAAACTCCATAAACTGCTCCTCTGTCATGGAGTGCAGAGTGACTGGTTGACTATCTTCCACCGTGCTCTGCAATAGAAAACTCAAATAATTAGAATACGAAAATAATGGTAATATAGAAAAATAGTAGTTTACATAAAAATATAGAAAAATAAATAAACACAAATTAGTTCATACAAGTTTTTGCTTCATAAATCCTCTATTCTAGCATCCTCTTGGAGATCTGATGAGAATAGGATATCTATCTCTACATTCCCAACTTCTAGATCTCTTGATATGGTTGTCCCTGCTTGATCATTGTCCTCATACAACATATAATCTATTACTTCATCATGTACATAGTCTTCTTCAAAGACCTTCTAATCTCGGACAATGATCTCTTCCTCCTCAACTACCAAATGCACCTTAGAGTCCACTACAGATGGAATTTCTTCTATGTCTATGTCCTCACAAATTTGTTTTCTATGTGGAGAGACTTGTAAAACAAATAGCCACTCTTTTTCTTTCAAATCTAGCATAAAGACAACCTGCACATAGTGTTTGGGAAGTACACATGTATCATTTTTATCTTACCGTCTCACTGTTGCATTTCTTCTAGACGTGACTACTTTGAACCATTTCACATCAAACATAAAGGAGTCAAACCTCCTCAAGGATAGCTTCAAGATATCTTGGATCACTCCACAATACTTGATCTTGCCTTCTTAAGCATGCTCATCTCTTGCAATAGCTCTACTTTCTTGGAAAAAGTTCACCATCACCCTAGTATCAAAAGTAGATCTATTTTCATTGATTTTTGTGATCCAAAAGTGTCATCCATGAGACCATAGTGCACCATATTTAGAATACTCCCAATCACACCCCTTTGCGAGTTCCTCCTCTTCTTTATAGATATCCTCAGTCACTCCCTTTGCTTGTGAAACGGCTATATCTAGCCATCTACTCATTGGAAAGGGTGGAAGAGGTCAAAGACATTTTGGAAGAGGAAAAAAGTGAATGGAACTATTCTTTTGAAATTCAGCTCTTTCCTTTGCATTTGCCTCCTTGGCAAGCTCATACCTCTCCAACCACTTGTGCATAGGCTTAAAGTTAACAATGAAAAACTTCATTGCCTTCTCTCTGAAAGCCGC
>CM035407.1:213100268-213112768 GCA_020310875.1 Ceratopteris richardii | reverse complement strand
TACACATACACATACACATACACATACACATACACATACACATACACATACACATACACATACACATACACATACACATACACATACGCATACGCATACACATACACATACACATACACATACACATACACATACACATACACATACACATACACATACACATACACATACACATACACATACACATACACATACACATACACATACACATACACATACACATACACATACACATACACATACACATACACATACACATACACGTACACATACACGTACACATACACATACACATACACATACACATACACATACACATACATGTACACATATGCATACACATACACATACACATACATGTACACATATGCATACACATACACATACATGCATACACACATGCATACACACATGCATACACACATGCATACACACATGCATACACACATGCATACAAACATGCATACACATGCATACATGCATATACACACATGCACATGCATACATAGATACACATACACACATACACATACATGCATACACATGCACATACACATACACATGCATACACATACACATGCATACACATACACATGCATACACATACACATGCATACACATATGTAGACACATACATACACATACATGCATACATACACACACATGCATACACATGTATGCATACATGCATACACATGTATGCATACATGCATACACATGTATGCATACATGCATACACATACACAAACATACACACACATACAATTGCATACATACATACATACATACATACATACATACATACATACATACATACATACATACATACATACATACATACATACATACATACATACATACATACACATGCATGTATACATGCATATACACACATACACACATATGCACACATACACAGGCATACACACATACATATACAAACATGCACATGCATGCATACACATACATATACACATACACATACACACACATACAGATGCATACACATATGCACACACATACACAAACATGCACACACATACACATGCATACACATATACAAATATATGCATACACATACACATACACACATATACAATTGCATACACACATGCACATACATACACATATGCCTACACACATACACATGCATAAATGCATATACACACATACACAAACACATGCATACATGTATAGACACACATACACACATTCACATGCATACACACACATACACATGCATTTATGTGTATGTGTGTGTATGTGTGTGTAGGTGTATGTATATGTGTGTGTATGTTTTTGTATGTATGTTGAAGTGTATGCATGTATGTATGTAAGTGTAAGTGTATGTATGTGTGTATATGTATGTGTGTATCTATGTGTATGCAAGTTTATAAATTTAATGGTTTTCTCATACTCATTCATTTTTGGTTTGAGATTACGAGAATAGGAGATATTGTATGGTAGAAAGAAATAAGAGAAGAGCAGCATACCACCTGAGATGTGGCAATATTTTCTCAAATAGCTATATCTACTAGAATTATTTCCTCAAGAGAGGGTATGTGAAATAGGCTATATTACTATGTGCTATAATTTTCATATATTTTATAAATATTCTACATTAAATCTATGTACTTTTGTTTCATTAAGTAAGCACATGCTACTACAAAGAAGGGAGTTGAATCATGTCATACATCATGCTTAGGCCAAATGGGCCATCATGATTTTGTTGCTACATTTGTAAGTATATGTATTATTAAAACTATGTTTTCTATTTTATTTAAAACACTAATCAAAAATCTTTTTTGTGTGTTTGAATGCAGCATAAGGATTATGTTCATTATCCCACTAAAAAGAAAACCAAATATGCTACATTTTCGTGGTTATTGATGTGTGAATGAGCAGATAAGAGATCATCCCTATACTTTTGTTAGTATTATTAAAGTTGATATACTTTATTCTCTTATTATTGATGTTTGATATCTCTTTAATTTATTTATGTTTGTTATATGGAATATAGGAGTATTTTGGAGATGCCAATATGGATGAGATGGACATATATAATAAGGGGGAAGATATCGATCTTCATAGGGTACGAACCCCTCTACCCATGATGCCTCTTTAGATCACAAACACAATATTGAGAGGTTCCCATAAAAAATGAAGAAATAAGTTTCTTAGATGAAAATGAAGACAAATTTAATCCTTTAGTGGAAATATCCACACCCACGATTGATTCAGATCCTCGATTTCTCATGCCATCCACTTGAAGTCAATACTTGCACTCATTTGAGGCTTCACGGATATATGCCATACATTGCATTTTCACAACCTTTGTGTCTTGAACCCTATTCTCAACCATAGTATCTTGAACCTCATTCTCAACCATGATTGATATCTTGAACCCTCAATCAAGTGCCACAGAAGGTCTTTAAAGGGCTTCAAGCTTCCTAGATAGCTTATTTTGGAAATTTTGCTCTCTAAACTTCCTAGTTAGCATATTTGGAAATTTGGAAACAAAAATCTTTACTAAATAGAATTCTCAAAGCACCAGCTCCCCCCACCTCCCACCTTAGTACCCTTTCACATGATAGAGTTTGCAAGAACCTTTCTAGATGCCATTGGGTGCCCATGAAATTTGTGGAATCCATCCACCTTTCCCAAGCTTACTTCCTAGGTCTTGATAACAATTTAATATCTCTAAGGGATTTGAAATCATGACATCCTAGCTAGGAGTGTGATGGGCTTTCCACATGGCCCAAAAGACATAGTTGATCATTACTTCTTGATTCTCCACCTTAGGGTGTAGTTCCTATCAGACTCAATTAGTATATGATAATGCACATATGATACATGGGAAGTGTAGTGGACAACTCACACATAAAGTGAGCCCAATGTATGCTCAATAATGTTGCCTCAAGTCTCTCAGAAATGGCACCTATGCCTTGGAACTAAATTGCTTCTATTTATACTTGCTTTTGAGTTTGAATTTTTAATTTCCCTCACCTAAGTGTTCCTACACTTTAGGGTGATTGAAATGATTCTTTCTGCCACATGCATAATGGGTTTTGGCTCCCTGGATTCATGAGATTCCATTGTCTCCTCACTTTTACATTTAATCCATGTTGAATGCAACTAAATGTATAAGTAGGTGTTCATATGTAATCCTCTATGTGAGGTACATAAACCAAGGTGTATTCCTGAGATAATAGCCAAGCACTTACGCTTGCTATTTGCACCAATAGCTCCCCTCAAGACTAAGATGCTTGAGTCTTGAGTCCTTCACAATTTCATACAAACCAATCATTGATTTACACATGTTTAGTTTTCTTCCATCTGATGCCTTTGTCATCATATCTACACATTGTTCATTTGTGGATACATATGAAAGTTGTATCTCCTTACTCACTATCTTTTCTTTGACATAATGATAGTGAGCTTCAATATTTTAGGTCTTGGCATGATATATATGGTTACCACCAAGATAATGAATTGATGTTGTCTCTAGATATGTGTGGAGCAAAAGTATTCAACCCTAAATTAGAGTATATGTTCGTGATCCACATAGCTTCTTGAGTAGCATTTACAAGTCCTTTGTATTCAGCTTCAGTTGATGAGAGAGCAACTATAGGTTGATTCTTTGATGACCAAGAAATCAATTTGGTACCTACAAAGGTGAGATAGCCTATTGTGCTTCTCCTATCATCTTTGGAACTTGCCTAATCTGCATCAAAAAATAATTTGACATCTAATTCACATGTAAAAGGTTAATATAACCCCTCATTAAATGTGCCCTTCATATACTTCAAGATTCTTTTGGCTCCTTCCATGTGAGGCTTCCTTTGTGTGTGCATAAATTGACTTATCACACTAACTCCATAGAAAATATATCCACCCTAGTCAGAGTAGCATAGTTCAAACTTCCAACTAAGCTCTCGTAACTAGTCACATCTTCAATTAGTTCACCTTCATGAGCACTTACCTTATGATTCACCTCCATGGATGTACTTGCAACCTTTGTATTTTCCATTTGTAATTTGGAGAGCATATCTCCAATGTACTTTCTCTGAGTTAGAAACATACCTCTCTCTATATATACCACTTCAAAACTCAGGATGTAAATGGCCAAGATCACTCATCTTGAGTTCTTCTTTCATCTGAGCTTTCATCCTCTTGATTCCATCCACATCATTACCTATAATGATTATATAATCCACATACACACAAAGTTATGTGACCTCTCAGTGATTCCTCTTTATGAAGAGGGAAGGATCTGCCTTGCTCACCATAAAGCCTTTGTCTTGCAAATAAGTAACTAGCCTATGATTCCAAGCTCTAGGATCTTGCTTCAAGCCATACAAGGCTTTCTTTAACTTGCATATATATTTTGGATAGAATTGATCTTTAAAGCCAAGAGGTTTAGCCACGTATACCTCCTCTGAAATCCAACCATTAAGAAAAACATGTTTTAACATCCATTTTATAGATATTCCAATTTTTGGAAGATGCTACACTCATGAGTGCTCTAATTGGGCATTTTTGCCACATGTCAAAATGTCTCTTCATAATCTTTACCTTGGGTTTGAGCAAGCCCTTTAGCCACAAGCCTTGCTTTGTAGCTGTTAATTGATCCATCAGAATTCTTCTTTATCTTGTAAATCCACCTTGATCCGATGACCTTCATAGATGGTTTCTTGGGAACCAATTCCGAAGTTTGATTCTCTTGAAAAGCTTCTATCTCTTCTTCCATGGCATCTCTCCATTCTGCCTTCTTCTTGGCCTCTTCATATGTTGATGTTTCTTCTGAGTTTGTATCTTGAGCAATGTAAACAGAATGATTAGTGACCAGGGATTTGTCGTAACCATACCTTTCTGGCTTCCTTCTCTCTCTAGTAGATCGTATAATTTATTCAGATGATTCTGCCACATCTCTCATCTCCTACAATTTAGCTTTGCCTTTGGAGTTCCAAGAACTGACTTCTCTTCTTAGAGTTTTTTTATCATCATCACAATCACTTGAGTCTTCATGTATATGTTCCTTCCTCTTTGTCAATGGTGGAAAGTCTTCCTCTAATTCATAGGCAAGTTTGATTTTCTAGTAATCATCTTCAAACTAATATTTTTTTTCATAAAAAACAACATCTCTACTAACATTGAAACCTTTATTACTTGGATTATATAATCTATAGCCTTTTTTATTAAGATCATAAGCAATGAATATATAATTCTCTACCTTTGGATCCAATTTGCCTCTAGTTTGTGAAGGTATGTGTGCATATGCTATGCACCCAATGATCTTGGCATATGCTATGCACCCAAAGACCCTCTAATGGTTAAGGCTATATCTTCATCCATTCCATGCTTCATAAGGTGTCATCCCATCCAATGCTTTTGATGGGAGTCTATTTATCAGATAGGTGGTTGTAGATACATCCTCTACCCATAGGTAATTGGGAAACTTCTACTCATTTAGCATTGATGTTTCAACCTCCTCTATGGTTCTATTCCTCCTTTTTTCCACTCCATTTTGCTCTAGACTATACCTGGTTGAAAAATCTCTCTTTTGATTACTCTCTCTTAGAGATAAGTATCAAAGTCATGGGAGAAATATTCCCCCCTCCATCTGACCTTAACCTCTTCAAACTCTTTCCTATTTGATTTTCAACAAGTGCTTGATATTTCTTGAAACAAGAGAACACTTCATCTTTATGCTTTATGAAATATAGTATTGTCCATCTGCTTCAATCATCAATGAAAGACACACAATACCTATCTTTAGAGATTGAAGGATCCTTGCTTAGCCCCCATATATCTGTTTGGACTAGCTCCAATAGGTCTCCATGAATATATCCCTTCTTGGTGAATGATTGTCTATGAGACTTGCCAAATTGACAAGCACTCCATTTGTAAATCATGTGTTACTCGGAGATATTATTAAGCCAAGTACACTCTGATCCCTAATGATTTTCTTCAGAGCCCTTTCACCTATATGAGCTAACCTCTTGTGCTAGATCTCCAATTCTAATAATGCTTGACTACCATAGTTGAACAAAGCAATGTTCCTAGTATCTTGGAGCTTAAATGTAAATAGTGTACCTCACTTTTCTCCTCTTGCTATCCTCTTGAATCCCTTAGGTGGATCCACAAATAATTCTTCATTCTTTGCGAATATGACCTGCAATCCTTTCTCAAAAACTTGACCAACACTTATGAAATTTTTGGTTATGGTAGGCACATATAATACCTTGATCAATAGTTTACACTTCCTATCTTCTCCACTCGATGCCTTATGTCATCTCCTATTTGGACTTCATGTCTATTCCTTAGATCCTCTCATAGTAGAGCTACATTCCCGACTACATGATTTGAACAAGCTGAGTCTATATAGAATACATGTTCATTTGCTTTACCTTGCTTCATAGTCATATTCGTTAGAAGTAATGAGTCCTCTTGAGTTTGATCATCTGCATAGTTGTTGTATTCTCTCCTTCCTTTGTATCCTCCTTGGTAATTGTTGTTGTTGTAACCATTGTTGTTGAATCTACCACTTGAGCTTCCATAGCCACCTCTGTTGTAGCCTCTTCCTCTTTCATTTCTAGGGTTCCTGAAACAATTCTCAATAATGTGGTTAGCTAACCCACATATGGCCCATGGAGAGGAGTTATGAGATCTCCCCATGTCTTCTCTTCCTCCTCTACCTCTTCCTCTTGAACATAAACCTCTACGTGCAAAGTTTGCTTGAGAGGTACTACCTTCATCATTAGATTTTTTTACTCCTACCTTTACCATCCTTACTCTTGTTCGTATCTACATATAGGGTAGATGATTGATTACCTTTTGAGTTGTCTCCATTCTTCATAAGCTTTGCCTCATGTTTGAACAATTGTCCCACGAGGGTGTTGAAATCAAGAACCTGCATATTCATGTATAGGTCCATCGATGTGGTGAGACCTTCCCATTTTTCATCTTTTTTTATTCCATTGATCACTTGCCTCATTATTTTCTCTTCATCTATTATTTCTCCAATGCTCCCAATTTGGTGAGAAAATCTATCACACTTTGCTTGGGCATCTTCTTGAGTGTGGTGAAGTCCATCAAGAGTTGATTCTTACTAGCTTTGGTACTTGATGAGAAGAATGCTTCAAGAGCACTCCAAGTCTCTTGTGAAGTCTTGGAATTCTTGATGTGTGGAAGTAAAAAATCAAAGATTGAGTTAAGAATGTTTGTCCTAGCTAGAGCATCCTTTAAGCACCATGTGGTTAACCTCTCTTCTTCGTCTTGAGTTGGTTCTCCTTTGCTTTTGAGGATTGGCATCATCTCATCTCTAGAAATGTAACCATAGATGTTTCTCCCTTAAAGATATGCTTCCATTCTAAGTGACAACGCTGAATAATTACCTCGATCCAGTTTTTCAATGGATTAAGGAAATCCATCTCCCATGTTGATTTGTTGTTGCTCTAATACCACTGTGAGGAGATGGTTGGGATTGATCGAGAGATGAGTTGGTGTTGCACAAAACCTACTCCGCACTTACCACGTTGACTCCAGGGATTTTTGGTATTCTTCTTTAGCTTCCTAATAATGCATTTATACCCACTAGGTACTTTGGAACATCATTCCCAAAAGTTTGTACCAAAACAGATAATTGGCATGTACTAGAAATGTGAAGAAACCTTCTATTTTGGAAATGTTAGTGCTTAGTATTTTATTCAGAGCTAACAACTTGGTATGAATTGACCAAAGAGCTTTTGCACACATCTAATCCACCTATATAGCTAAATAACACAAGTAAGCTCATGAATTTAGAGGCACTATACACTGAGCAGAGAGTTTAGCAACTCAAGCATGTCATCCCAACATTTCAAGAACAAGATGATGTGCAGACATAGTCGACTTCATCACTTCATGTCTCGTTATTGGCTAAATCAAATGTAATGAAACTTGATAGGAAAATAGTACAAACGTTACCCTAAATATATCAAGTTAAAGTCCATCAAATGGTTAAGTAAACGCAGAGCATATTATTTTGCAATATCACTGAAATAATGAAAGTGGAACAGAGAACAATAGGTAGGAATAATCATGAAGAAATGTATCAACTAGTATCTAATAATTCACATATGATACATGGGAAGTGTAGTGGACTACTCATACATATGTTGAGCCCAATTTATGCTCAATAATGTAGCTTCCAGACTCTCAAAAATGGCACCCATGCCCCACGACTAAATTCCCTCTATTTATACTCACTTCGTGAGTTTGAATTTTGAATTTTCCTCACCTAAAAGTGCACCTACACTTTAGGGGTGATTGAAATAATTCTTCCTACCACATGAGTCATGGGTTTCGCCTCCATAACTTCAGGAGATTCCATTCTCTCTTCACTTTTTGATTTTACCCATGGTGAATGCAACTAAATATATAAGTAGGTGTTCATATGTAATCCTCTATGTGAGGTACATGAACCAACGTGTATTCCCGAGATAATAGCCAAGCACATAGTCTTTCTATTTGCACCAAAAATTACTTTCCAATTCTCCCTCTTAGGTTCTAGTTCAACCATCTCATGTTTGTTAAGGGTGTGGTTCAACCATCTCCTACCTATCACTTTATGTGTGTGTGTATGGTGTGTATACATACACAGACGCGTATAATTGAGCATTTTAAATGATTGAGATTCCTCTCTATCGTGAATGAATACTAAAAATATGGTTGAGCGTAGTTTCAATGCTCGATGAAGTCAATGCAAAGATGGGTTAATATGAAGGAATGATGATGGGGGAAAGGGAATGATCAACGGGTATAGGATTGATATGTATGGTGTGGCTTCTTGGGATGCTGGAGGTGGAGGTGGAGGGGGATGGAAAGAGGGAAAGGGAACATTGGTGCCAAGCAGTGCATTCACTATTATGGTGAGTTGCTCCATGGTGGTTACCATAGACATTATGTGTACACTGATTTGTGGTGATGTGGGAGCTAATGGTGGGGAGGGGATAGTGATGATGGTGTAGAAGTCATTGAATGGGTTACACAAGGTGTACATGCAAATGTTGATTTCTTGATCATAAAAAAAAATAGAGCTATGTGGGTAATTCTCCAAAAATCATTGAGAACGAGGAAGCACTCCAAGCCCAACAAGTTTAGTGATGGCAGTGGTGGAACATGTCCTCTAAGAATGGATTTTCTAGAATCATATGGGGAGACAAGTAGATGAAGAGTGTGGATATGCTTGAGCTATGGGTGGGAGGCTAGGGTAGAAACATAGAGGTGGAGGTTGTTAGAGTTGACATACTAAGTGGGATGTTTCATATACTCCAATTAATTCACATTGGATTTGGAGATTAGAAACAAATGTGGCATCAAATTCAAGGTTGTGATGCCCTTGTTGGTGAAGGTTAGTGGAATGGGCATATTCCTACTATGCATGAGCCTCAACTACATCCATTTTCTTGCAGAATCTATGGATGACCTCACTCAAAGTGGGGTGCTCTTGCTCTTCTTCATGCTCATGTTGCTTTTCTTGATCAATTTGAGCTTTCGAGCAACTTGATTAATTACTAAAGCCCTTTGGTTGTAATCCTTATTCATAAGGATAATATAAATGACTATTTGATTGCATATCTATACCTTATCACCCTCTTCGTTGCAGTCATGTGAGCATCAGTAGGTGCATTAAGAAATTTTGAAAGTACTCTTACAAGATATGACAAACGAGGCCTTAAAATTATAACAAAATTAATGCTTCCAATTCTACTTCTATAGGATGAAATTTCTACAAGGGGTTTTCCTTCACTATAACATAGCTTAGTATTTGGATCTGTAGGTTCTTTAAGTGGCTTACATTGACTCAAACCATACTTTTCCTTTGAGTTAAGCGGCCAACACCCTTTACTACATAAATAGCCTCAATTACAAAGTATTTTACACTCCAAGAAAAAAGATCATGAATTCCTTCCAAATTTGGGATTTTATCCATTTGCTACGTACATCATCAGTTCATCTTATAATCAAGTTACACACATATGTGCATATGTAGACAACACGGTCTCCTTTTCCCTTGAGATATAGAGAAGGATCTACGTCACCTATCTTGTATCCACAACTACATAAATAATCCACAACCCTTTGATTCCAAGCCCTAGGGTCTTGCTTCATAGTATACAATACCTTTTTTAAATGTACAAAGATTAAAGAGAATATATAGGGTTTTCAAACCCTAAATGTTGGGTCATGTGAATTGTCTCCTATAAGTCCTAAGTCTCCTGGATTTTGCTACTCCAATGAGTCATTGTGAGTCATAGTGGTAAATCTCCCTGATTTTGCTGAATTTTTTCTCATAGTCAGTCCCATAGGATAAGGATAACCCCTTTGTGAGAAGCCTTGACTTTTACCTAACAATTAAAACACCCAAATTCCTTTTGACTTTATACACCTATTTGTTTTCAATTACCCTCATCCATTTTTGTCTTGGCATTAAGCGCCAACTATTGTCTTTGAGTGCTTTGTACTCCCCTTCCATAGCTTCTTGCTACTCCTTTTTGTCATTGGCCTCTTCACAAGTGGAGGGTTTGTGGTCTTTGATAATCTGAAAGCATAATCCCTAATAATGAAACTACCATAGATAAACCTAAACATTAGATGCATAGTCATCATAATCATCTTCAAAAATTTCTTCTTTCCCATTATCACAATGACCTTCGTTCATCCAATATCACATCTATCTTGGAGTTTGAGGATTGGCTTCTCATGAAAAACACAAGGAAGAAGAAGAAGACTGGAACACAACACAATACATAATGTACTATCAATTGAATGTAATAAGATACATGATCCATTAGGGTCATATGCACATATTCAAGCTGGGGGGGGGGATTTCTGGAGAGAGGAAAAAGTTTCTCGACATGCGTTCACAAACATCACTATACAAATATATCAACAAATTCCCCCTCGATGTGATGCAATGAACTAGAAGTTGGCATTCATGTATAAGGAAGTGCCAATCTATGTGCAACGAAATCAATCCAAAAAATAAAGTAAGCCCAAAGCTTTGCAAAAAGCATCAAAATTATCCCTAGATAAATCCTTTGTGAAAAGGTTTGCAACATCATCTTGTGTGTGCACATAAGCCAAATTTATCTCTCTTGTAGGGAACCTCTCCATGACATAGTGGTGGTGCACCTGACTGTGCTTTGTGTGGGCATGGAACATAGGGTCCATTATAACTTTGAATGCCTATGAGTGAAGATGGTCGTTGTAGAAGTCTGACAAGTACCAAAATTAACCAAAAGTCATTTGAGCCTGAGAAACTCAATAATTGCTTCAAGAGTTTTCCCATACTCAGCCTCAAAACTAGAAGTGGCCATAGTAGGTTTGTTCTTTCTCAACCAAGATATGCATGATATAGGAAGCATGAAGCAAAAACCACTAGTCATAAAAAAAAGCATATAAATCTATCGATAATGTTCCCACTTGGGATAAAACAGTCTAAGTTGATGGGTACCACTCAAGTAGCGAAAGATGTGTTTAACCACTTGCCAATGCTTGACACCTAGGAAATGCTTGGCACCCAAATGATGCATATGTAAAATTGTTCATCTAATAGACAACTAACTCAATATTAGGCCAAGTTATGCATAAGTAAATCAAGCATCCAATAGTGTATTGATATAGAACAACATCAAATATAACTCCACCATCATCAAGACGTAATAGTAAACATGTTTCAAAGGGAGTGGCAATAGGTTTGTATTCTTCAAGATCAAAATATTATAGTAATGTGTTTTTTTTTGTTTCAATTAAGTATATTCCCTCATCATCTTGCATAATTTGAATGCCCAAATAATAATGCAAATGCCAAAACCTCCCATCTCAAAAGATGCATGCAAATCAGCCTTAAATTCAACAATATGTTTATCATTCAGATGAGTGAGCTACATATGATTAATATATATACAACAATGATCAAAAGTACATCAACTGCACGTCTAACATATAAGGTTCTCTTAGTAGGATTGTTCTCAAAACCATGTGGTAGAAAGTAGGCATGTATCTCCTCAAACTAAGCACATGGTGCTTGCTTCAAAACATATAATGCTGTTTCAGCATGCAAAATTTGTTTTTCATGCCGTTTCCTCACAAATCCATGGGTCTAAAATACATATACTTTTGCATGCAAATCACCATCGAGATATGTAGTTTCAAAGTCCAACTAATGTACATTCCAACCATGATGAGGTTCAATTGCACAAATGCTATGAATGGTGGTCATTTGGCATGTGAGAGCAAAGGGCTCATAAAAATCAATGTCCCTCTCTTGATCATAACCTTTGGCAAAAAACCTAGCCTTATACTTGTAAAGCAAAATGTTCCATCAGCCTTATATTTTAACTTGTATACCCATTTAGTGCCAAAGAAATTTTTTCTTGGAGGCAAATCACATAATGTCCAAGTACAATTCTCCATAATAGCGTCATATGCTAATTGCATAGAACCCATCTAGT
>CM035407.1:212967768-213095268 GCA_020310875.1 Ceratopteris richardii | reverse complement strand
TAAATCTCCTAGATTTTTCTACTCCAATGAGTCATAGGGTGTCATAGTGGTAAATCTCCTAGATTTTGCTGAATTTTTTCTCATAGTGAGTCCCATAAGATAAGGATAATCCCTTCGTGAGAAGCCTTGCCTTTTACCTAACAATTAAAACATCCAAATTCCTTTTGACTTTATACAGCTATTTGTTATTAATAACCCTCATCCATTTTTGTCTTCGCATTAAGCTCCAACTGTTGTCTTTGAGTGCTTTGTACTCCCCTTCCATAGCTTCTTGCTACTCGTCTTTATCCTTGGCCTCTTCACAAGTGGTGGGTTTGTGGTCTTTGATAATATTAGACATGAAAGCATAATCCCTAAAAATGAAACTATCATAGATAAGCCTAATCATCATAGTCATCATAATCATCTTCAGAAATTGCTTCTTTCCCATTATCACCATGACCTTGGTTCATCCAATATCACAGCTCTCTTGGAGTTTGAGGATTGATTTCTCATGAAAAACACAAGGAAGAAGAAGAAGATTGGAACACAACACAATACATAATGTATTATCAATTGAATTTAATAAGATACGTGATCCATTGGGGTCATATGCACATATACAAGCTGGGGGGGGGGGACTTTCTGGAGAGGGGAAAAAGTGTCCCGACATGTGTTCACAAACATCACTATACAAATATATCAACAAATCCCCCCTTGATGTAATGCAATGAATACGAAGTTGGCATTCATGTATAAGGAAGTGCCAATCTATGTGCAATGAAATCAATCGAAAAAGTAAAGTTAGCCCAAAGCTTTGCAAAAAGCATCAAAGTTATCCCTAAATAGATCCTTTTGTGAAAAGGTTTGCAGCATCATCTTGTGCGCGCACATAAGCCAAATTCATCTCTCTTGTAGGGAACCTCTCCATGACATAATGGTGGTGCACCTAAATGTGCTTTGTGTGGGCATGGAACATAGTGTCCATTACAACTTTGAATGCGCTCTGACTATGAGTGAATATGGTGGTGGTAGAAGTCTGACCAACACCAAATATTAGCCAAAAGCCATTTGAGCCTCAGAAACTCAATAGTTCCTTCAAAAGTTTCCCTATACTCAGCCTCAAAACTAGAAGTGGCCATAATAGGTTTGTTCTTTCTCAACCAAGATATGCATGAGATAGAAAGCATGAAGCAAAAAACACTAGTGGCTCACATGAGTGTCATAGCAACCAATCCAGTATGAGTAAAAACAAAGCATTTAAATATATTGATAATGTTCCCGCTTGGGATAAAACAATCCAAGTCGATGGGTACCACTTAAGTAGCAAAAGATGTGTGTAACCACTTGCCAAGGCTAGACACTTGGGAAATGCTTGGCACCCAAATGATGCATATGTAAACTTGTTCATCTAATAGACAAAAAACTCAATATTAAGCCAAGTTATACATAAGTAAATCAAGAATCCAGTAGTGTATTGATATAGAACAACATCAAATATAACTCCAACATCATCAAGACGTAATAGCAAACATGTTTCAAAGGGAGAGGCAATAGGTTTGCATTCTTCACGACCAAAATATTGTAGTAATGTGTTAATGTTATTTGTTTCATATAAGTATTTTCCCCCGTCATCTTGCATAATTTGAATGCCCAAATAATAATGCAAATGCCAAAACTTCCCACCTCAAAAGATCCATGCAAAGCAGCCTTAAATTCAGCGATATGCTCATCATTCAGATGAGTGAGCTACATATCATTAACATATACAACAATGATCAAAAGTACATCAACTGCACATCTAACATATAAGGTTCTCTTAGTAGGATTGTTCTCAAAACCATGTGTTAGAAAGTAGGCATGTATCTCCTAATACTAAGCACATGGTGCTTGCTTCAAAACATATAATGTTGTTTGAGCATGCAAACTTTGTTTTTCATGCACTTTCCTCACAAATCCATGGGTCTAAAAAACATATACTTTTGCATTCAAATCACCATCGAGATATGTAGTTTCGAAGTCCAACTAATGTACATTCCAACCATGATGAGGTTCAAGTGCAGAAATGCTACGAATGGTGGTCATTTGGCTTGTGAGAGCAAAGGGCTCATGAAAATCCATGTCTCTCTCTTGATCATAACCTTTGGCAAAAAACCTAGCCTTATACTTGCAAAATGTTCCATCAGCATAACATTTTAACTTGGATACCCATTTAGTGCCAACAAAAATTTATCTTGGAGGAAAATCACATAATGTCCAAGTACATTTCTTCATAATAGCATCATATTCTCATTGCATAGAAGCCATCTATTTATTTGAATTCTCTACTTCATTAAAAGTCATATGCTCCTTCTCATCGTCAAAGACTAGAAACAAACATGTAATAAGAATCTAATGTGAGCGAAGCATTATGAGATCTTAAAAGAGTATGATATCTCAAAGGTGCATCTAATTTTCTATCTCAAGGTCACCATCACCAATTTAGGCATAGTTTTTGCATCTTCTATTTCAACGCTCTCATCAAAAAGTGCATAAAAAGTGGAATGATATATATCATTATTTGAAAACATCTAAAGGGTAGAAAATTGCATCATTTTGACACACACTTGATTTTCCACATGTAAACAGAGTTAGAAAAGTATGCTATACATCTTTAAAGCTAATTGTTATCTCCTTACTACATGAAATTAAGGGTCAAATTTCATCTTCCACAAAACCAATGTCATGGCTATCCAAAATTCCGTTACTCTATGGATCATATAGTCGATAGCCTTTGCTCTCAAAAGTGGAGCCAACGAAAATACATTTCACTACATTATCATCCAATTTCTTGCATTGCTTTTGAGGCACTAATGCATTAACTAGAAAACCAAAGAGACATATATGAGCCAAACATGGATTGAAACCATGCAAAGCCTCATATGTAGTGATTGATTGCAATTCTTTGGTGGGACACCTATTAAATATACATGTTGCACGCATAATAACCGCAAGCCAAAAGTTATTTCGTAAAGGTTGATTTTTACCTTTCAATTTGGCATTTCCATGAAAGAACTATTCTTTCTTTCACCAAATCCATTTTCTTGAGGTGTACATGGCATTGTACACTGATGTTTTATCCCATGCTCAACCAAAAATGTATTAAAATCCGAAGACATATATCCCTCCCCTTGATCAAATCAAAGGGTGCAGAATTTACATGCAGATAAATTTTTATCCATCAAAAGGAACTATTTAAAACACATAAGAACTTTGGAATTTGATTTCAATGGATAGAAACATGCATGCATGGAGAAGGCATGAATTAAATTCATGAAGTATAGGTAGTTCCCAAGTGAAGGTGTTTGCATAGGACCCTAGACATAATATGAAAAAGTCTTAATTTATGAGTAGCTGGAATTGAACAATATTTTGGGAAAAGCAAAGTTTCACTTTGCCCAAAATAGATCCTTCGCATACATGTTTACAAGGTGCCTCAAGCTTGTGCGAAGAGGATGCTATTTTCATATATCTCCGAGCATAGAAAAGTAGAAAAAATCAGATAAAAAAAGTGTGGCATGCTAAAGCTTTGCATCAAAGATAGCATTAGTACCATGCATTGTACACTTATAATCAATAATATTGACAACGCATGATCTATCCAATGGTGGCATTATTATTGCCTCTGGATTGGATAGATCATGTAATAAGAGAATTGGTAAAAACAAAGGGATTATCGGTAGTTAGTAACACTTCTAAAAAATATTGTCTCAATAATTTGGAAAAATATATAAAATAAAAATTCATGGAAACGTAATGATATGCATCTTTGTACATCAATCGAAATCATTATGCAACAATATATGTGCACACACTTTCTTTCAAGTATATGAAGAATCCGCCACTTAGGAAATCATGTGATTGAAAGAAGAATGGATGGGCTTCCATAAAAGTTGGGCTTCATCAAAATATATTTTTACACTCGTAGATTTTTATGAACAAGCAACTACCATGTTCTTTTTATCACCTTCCAAACTTTAAGTCATGGTGAAGTTATAAGTGCATGCTATGCACCAATGTAGCACAAATGGATAAAGGAAAACATGATTAAGGTTAAAGGAACAGAAAAACATGGGGCCTTATCCAAAGGAGGTCATGTACATCACCTAAATAATCAAGTATTTCACCAAAAGAGAAATGAAGGTGATCACATGTGAAGAATCAAAAGGAAGCTGAAGCTTCAAATGATTGCTCCACAATTTAGAGCTTTTAGAAGGCATTTTTCATAATTAAGGCCTTTGAAAAGATAGTGTGTAAAGTAATGAAGCATGTCTTGAACTGCTTTGTAGGGTAGGATCTCAATAACATCGCACTTAATGCTTATCTACTGCATTAATTGTTTTGAACTTTATACAATCATACTTTAAGAATCATTGCTCGCTAGATATGTATCCATTTATTGCAATCAAGTAAATAATATTAATCTTCGTATGTAGAATCTCCCTATCGATAAATTTATGTGCTAAATTCTCTTTAATTTGAGACAAAAATTTCTAATATTAGAACCTACTTTTTTGCATAAGCTAAGTTGACAACTAGTATGTATTGAGGTCCTGAGTTTAGTAATAATATGAACTCCAATTAGAATCATCTATAGCTTTTTAGAAAACTAGTAGATGCTAATTTGTGCATATAAACCATCAAAGTCATCATAGTTATGATGTGAGAGTAATATGTAATCTAGGGTGTAGAAGTTTGCTAGGAAATATTTTCTAAGAGAGGTTCACTACAATTCTAGCTATACTTAGAAAAAAAACTCTCCACATTTGCATACGATATTCATGAACAAGGATATGAAGTAGAGAAGAAGACTTGAATTAGAGATAAGGTGAAGAAAAAAGCTACAATCAAGAGGGATCTTCACACAAAATTTTTCAACAAAGGAAAGAGGTAATCCCAAAACCTTTCTAGGAATTTATGGTAGACTTAGCACAAGAATGAGCAAGTAGGAAAAGATAATTATCACTTCTAGAGGTGTATTGTCACTAATTACCTTATGGATAAAGTTCTATGGTGTTAGAACATCGAGCGTTCACCATTCTTGAGAAGGACTTGTTCTAAACCTACATTTATCATTGAAGAGAGCCTTAGTGTTAGGGAGTTCATTGAGAATCTCTATTCTTGTAAAGATTCATGATCACTTATGGTATCTCATGAGAGTTCTTTAGCCATAAGTCCCTAGCGTTATTAGGACTTTATTCTTGTCAAAGAATAAATATGGAAGTCCCAAAAATCAACGAGTTGTGCGGTTGGAGTTCAATCTAGTACCAAACCAACTACCTAAAACACTTTTTCAGTTTGATTCTTTACTTCTTAGACTATACGAAATGAACTTGATCTCAAAAACTTATTTTGAGTGATATTTTCAAATTTAATTTTCATTTTTCAGCTTGACTTTGCTCATCTTCTTGCATCATCTTCTCCAAGATCTAATAAATTGCAGAGGTTGGTTCTCACTCCAAAGAGATCCAAAGCTTATGGCTAAAGGCTCGTTTGAAACCCAATAGTTTCTATTTCATGTGTAAAATCGTTTCTATAATTGATTTCAATATATTGTGAGAAATAGAGCATATAAGTGCTCGAGGTCAATCTCTATGCATTTCTAAAAAGTCAAGGATAGACCTTCTTAATGCGAAGCTTGTAATTGAGTGAATAATTGTTTATAATTTGCGTTCTTGTGCCTTATGTGAGCACTAAACATTAGAATGTACATGATTCATCCATAAATAACTCGTTCTACGCTCTAGGTTTTGCGCAAAGCTATCCGTTTTGAATCATACTTTTTCGAAGTGATCTTTAAGATTACATAGGGTTTTTTATTGCATACTTTTGAGGCTTATAAAGTGCATTAGGCTCTTTCAAGATATAAAGAAAGTCTCGTGAAGGCAAGCAAGACCAAACTTCAACACTTCGAAGCACATATTTCTACTACTAAAACTTTTCCAAGTATTCAGAGTGGTATCCTTGCTACATTAAGATGGGTGATGTTTTTCCTTCAATCATTGAGAGAATTGATAGCATAAACTATGCTACTTGGAAAATCATAATGAAAGCTTACTGGCAAGGTAGAAATCTCCATGGAATTGTAATAGCTGATGAAGTTATGCATACTCCAAAATCTAACAAAGGCCACACAATAAGATATTGTAAAGCTAACACTATGGTGTGTAAGGGATGCTCAAGGTAGGTCTTATAAATTCTATCTCTAATTTCGTGTTTCCACACATTAAAGGATGCAAGTCATTAGAATGAACTTGGGATGCACTTGAAACCTTCTTCTTTGCTAGCAACAAGGCTAGGAAGAACCTCTTATAGAATGAGTTCAACCAAATGAAGAGGTCACCAAAGCAAACAATCATAGAGTTTTTCACTAGAGACAAGGAGGTAGCAGATAAATTTGCTTCAACTATAGAGTTGATTGAAGAAGAGGCCACCATGAGCGAGATCCTAAATGGTATTAGGATTGACAAGCAATGGCAATCATTTACAACAACCTATGATCTTATCGTGGATGTGTAGACACCTACATTCAACATATTCCTTGGATAACTCTTCAATCAAGAGGTCAACAACACTCTAAAGGAAGTTAACTATTATCAAGGTAACTCTACAACTCCTCTTTATGTAGACACGAAATATAAGAAGAACAAAGGAATGAAGAAAGGAGCAAAGCATGATAAGTCAAAAGGACAAGAAGTTCAGCCTTGTGCCATCTACTACAAGACCAACCACAACACTCAAAATTATTGGTTCAATGGAAGGACTCTTAAACGAGGTGATACAGGTCGATTTGTAAACACAAGAGGCAAAGGTGGACAAAGCTACAACAACAACAACAATAGATACCACAATAAAGGGGATTTCAAAAACTACTGAAAGGATCAATCACATGAAGATTCATTACTCCTAATGAATTTGAGTCACAAAAAAAGATAAAGAAGACAAGAATTTGGTCTACATAGATTCTAGTTGTTCAAACCATGTTGCAGGTAATGTTGCCCTTGTATCAGACTTAGAGAAACCCAAGCATAAGCATGAAGTACAAACAAGGGATGCTAACATGTGCAATGTGGAAAGCATTCACAATGTCAAAGCTCCCAATGGTAGGACGGACATTATGAGTAGATTTCTCTGTATACCCACTATCACTAAAAACCTATTAACTCCCTTTTCTAATTTGAGATTGTTTCATTATTTTCATTGATTTGTTGTATAGAAGTATGTAATCAATCCATGAGAGAAGATATATATATATATTCAACACTGAGTCACAAAAAAGGAGAACAAAGACATGTTCTCTTTTCCTTTTTACCTAAAGACCATTATATCAAGCAATAAAGTGAGCATTTTACAATATCTAGAAAGCATCACTTGTTCTTGATTGTAAATATTGTCACTAGAACCTTGATCTCATATCCCAAGTAGTCAAGATAGATATAATAAAATTCTTGTTGCCATGAAAACTAGTTGTTCAGCCGATCAAGAATCCCACATCATGATCTTTGACAATAGATTAGTGTTTAAGGTACAAGTAAGAGTTCGGGAAGCTCCTTCCTTACATCCATAACCTCAACAAGCACAGATTATAGCTGATTAAAAGTTACTCGAAAATTAGAGTACATGTGTTGCAAAAATCAGAACATTTTAACAAGGCAATTAAGATCATCCCCTTTGTATGGTTAAGATCCTCATTGAATGCATGGCCATATTCACAGAATATGAAATACATTTCACAAAAGCATTCCCAAGAGAAGATAATAATCAACAAAATTATACTAAGAAACATTCACACATGATCAGAGAAATGCTCAAGATAAATCAAGTTGAACACAAAGTGGAAGCAGAACTCGACATTATATTTATATTAAAATGATGTTTTACATTTCCTGTGTAAGTACAAGAGTAATATGAATCTACAATAGAAGCTGATCATAGCTTTCCTCAAGCTCAAGGATATTGGGATCCTCTCGAACATTAGAACACATATCCTGCCTCTCTTGCTCCAAGATTGGCTCTTCAAGGTCAGCTATGTCCCCCGGCTCATCTGCAAGTGGGGGAACAGGCTCCCTTGAAGCCGGTTGGAATCTCTCCGTGTCTGCAATGTGCTTCCTTCCAACCTCTTGGTCTTCATCTGGGCATTCATTCAGCCCATTGATTCTCATTCTAATAAAGCTCACTTGAGCATCATCCTTCTCCACAGCTATGCAGTGCCTCAACATCTTTAAGGAGTAAGCCAGAGTCGTTCCTGAAACAACAGAAAACCACTTAGAGGTGTCAATCAACCATGACTAATGAAAATTGTGAAAATTGAAATTACCTGTGCCCGAAAAAAGGTCTAGGACCCAGTCATCATCATTGGAGAATAGCTGAAGCAATCTCATTATGAGTTTTTGTCGCTTCTGATAGGGGTTAACCAATGTCATGTCCCCAGCTACATGACGAAGTTTCTTGGTAACGGCTGGGAACATGAGCACATTTGAGATCCCATTCTCATTGCAATGCTCCCTGACTCTCCTTTTGCTTACTTCATCATAATAGCCAACTGTAATGCATTCAGTGGCGCTCACAAACCTATGCAAAGGAGTGTGATTTACATTTGTCTTCACCCTGCAAACAAGAACTATGAGTCACAGAGAGCATCATTAAAGCCACGGAGATAGAAAGAAGATTACTTACTACGTGAGGCACTCCACAACATGACATCTTGCCTTCAGAGCAGTTGAAACAGAGAAGGACTGGTCTCTGCTATGGAAAATTACTATCCTCCAAAGAGGAGACATAGTCAACTCTGCAAAATCAGTGACCATCTTCCGAATCTGAGGGTGTTTGAAGGGTTCATCATCATTAACTGATCCCAACATCCTAAATCCATAGGGTATGTCCGCTATGAGAAGGGAGAAATGTTTTCTAGGCACAACAGAACAAATATTATTTACATCACTACAGTATACATTGTAATATACAGGCCTAAGGGGATCTAGGGGATTGGAGAAACATTTAAGATCAGGCTCATCATCAAAATCCATCTCCTTGGCTTTCAGCCTAGATTTCTCATGCCTTGCTCTTTGAATGTGAGCCAGGAATGCAGGGGGGCAATCATCTAGTAGCTCCGCAAACTTACTTTTCTTTGGTTTCTGCAGAAAAAAGTGGAAAGACAACTAAATGAGCTCTTCAATACAGCAAGCAGAACATAAGGAAGCGATGAATGGCATCGATTTCATGTGGGGGTAGATGCCAGGCATCGACTTTCTACTGAAAGTCGATGCCTGGCATCGACTTTGGGACATTAGCCGATGCCTGGCATCGACATATGCCACGAGGTCGATGCCAGGCATCGACTTATGCTGCAGGTCGATGCCGGGCATCGACTTATGCCCCCAAGTCGATGCCAGGCATCGACTTTTGGCTGCAGGTCGATGCCAGGCATCGACTTTAGCCGTAAGTCGATGCCAGGCATCGAATTCGTACTAAAAGCCTGGCATTAAATTGGTTTGGTGAATCAAGGCATCTAACCTTATGGCAAACCAGGCACAACCTCAGAAAGAGAACCTACCCAATCACGGAAAAGGATGAAATATTCTGATAAAGCTTTGTAGGATGATGTGGTTGGATAGTCTCTTTGGACCTCTGTCCAAGAAAAGCAACCCAGCCTCTTCATCATGACCTCCTGAATCTTCATGTAAACTTTATGACTACAGTCACAGAAATTAAAAAGAGACTAGGTTAGAACAGAAACATGGGAGGAGGGAAAAAGGATCTGAGAATAACATACATACTTATTGAGCTCAGTCACCATCTCCTCTAGGCTTAAGTCCTTGGAGATTACCCTTGACAAAGTTGATATGATCAATGTATCATCCTTGATTCCTTGAAGGGCCCTCCATGGTGTCAGCTTCATGTCCTTGGGAGCCTCTTCAATTGAGAGGTCAGCTTTCCTTCCCTTTCCCTTCAGATCAACCTGTGGGTCTGGCCTCGACTTTCGTTGCTTCTGGCCCTTGACCTCTTTGTTCTCCCACATTGTGAAAATTCTATCCTGTAGATCCCAGATCTCACCTGTTCTGAATGCCAGTTGAAACCATGGATCATATTTCCTCAAGGCATCAGACTTTCTATTCTCATCCAGTGCAATTCCAACCTCAATAAGGCATTGCTTTCGTAGATTGGGATGTATTCTTCCAGCTTCCTTAACAAGACAATCTTCATATTCATGGTGGAAGAACCGAATTCTCTCTATGGAGGACATTTTTTGCCTGTAGTCATTGTCATTGTTGTGATCCCAAGCAAGAAGCTTGGCTTCCTCAGTTGTAAGACCAGCATATATCTTACACTCTGCATACCTAAAGAAAAAAGTGGTAGGGTGCTCCTTCACAAGCTGTCTACGGGCCTCTGCAGAGTGTGAACCTCTAATCACATAATAAGTATACTCCTCAAATAAACCCTCATTGAACTCTTCCACAGAGCTGCACTCATTCGGATCCACCATGACAAGGAATGGCACAACAGTAGCATGAGGATTTATTCTCATTTTCTTCTTAAGATTCTGCACATGCAAATTGTGTGGCTCCCTGATCTCAAGGGGCCTCCTCCCTGTGACTGGATCTATTGGTGGCCTGTGGATGATATTGATTGGCAGGTGGAACAACTGCCCCTTCTTCACAATTTTTCTTTTAGCTATATCCTCCCTCATCTTGTTCTGCTCAGTACCAAGAACACCCGAGGCAAGCTCTCCACCAGGTGCAACAATTATATCCTCAGAGCTAGAGCTTGAGTCAGAAGACTCCTCTTCTGAAATTCTCTTCTTTTTCTTTTGAAGCTTTTTCTGCACGCTCTGCTTACCCCTTGCCTTTACAGGGGTTGTCATCTTCTGTTGTGTTGGCATGATGTTGCCCTGGATCCATGGCATCAAGTCCTTGATAAGATTGACTGAGTCCCTGCATATCTGAGCTAGAGGATCTGGAACACAGCACTCTGGGCACAAGAAATCCATCTTGCATATAACATTTCTCAAACCTTTCGATGTCTCTACCAAGAAAAGGAGGTTGTCAGAATCCTCATCTTCATAATCCAGTTTGTACACAAGGCCATACTGAAAACCTTGTGTTGTCGTGATCTTTCCTCTCCCATATGCCCCTGCGAACACAAGAAGGACTGCATTCTTCTCTTCAACATACTAGAGGCACCACTCCAGATTTGTCATGTCCCGCAATGGACGATCTGTCCTTAAAACCTCAGCGTCCCTCGACCTATCCTTCATAGTTGGATCATCCTCAGGAATTTTGATGCTACTCTGTCCACCTGAGGATATTCCTAGCGGGTTGCTGGCCTTCTCAGAGGATAAGGATACAATAAGTTTCTTTGGTTTCGCTTGGTGACCAATGCCTTTGTCACGTTGCTGATCACCAGAGCCCATGGTGACTTTCAGTTTCTTGAAGGGCGTCTCACTCTTGGACTCCGCATCCCTGCAGGCGCTTGGAATAATCAGCTCATACGTAAATGTGGTTTTCAAAGGCCCAAGTCGATGCCAGGCATCGACTTTTAGGTTCAAGTCGATGCCAGGCATCGACTTTTAAGTGCAAGTCGATGCCAGGCATCGACTTTGTGTGCAAGTCGATGCCGGGCATCGACTTGCACTTAAAAGTCGATGCCTGGCATCGACTTGAACCTAAAAGTTGATGCCTAGCATCGACTTCCACCCAAAAGTCGATGCCTGGCATCGACTTTGCACCCTAAAGTCGATGCCTGGCATCGACTTTAAGGAAAACTTTGATGCCAGTCAAGTCGATGCCTTGCATCGTCTTGAGGCTGCAAGTCGATGCCAGGCATCGACTTGTAGGTGCAAGTCGATGCCAGGCATCGACTTGAAGCCTCAAGTCGATGCCTGGCATCGATTTGCACCTGCAAGTCGATGCCTGGCATCGACTTGCACACAAAGTCGATGCCTGGCATCGACTTTCAGGTGCAAGTCGATGCCAGGCATCGACCTGAGGCCTCAAGTCGATGCCTGGCATCGACTTGCAGCCTCAAGTCGATGCCTGGCATCAACTTACACCTAAAAGTCGATGCCAGGCATCGAGCTGTACCCTCATTGGATCTGTATTTTTAGAGCTAAGAAAAATAAAAACCTAGAAAGCAGACTCTTTACACAAACATACAAAGGGAATCTTTTAGGAATCTTTTTTTATGCTATGATTTTGCCTACCTCTTGGTACTCTTGCCAACATTCTTCTTCTCCATCATAGTTGCCTTGCTTGTATGCTGAGCTATGTGCTCCATAGCTGCTGTCTGTGCTCTATTGCTCTCTGTTGCTCGTGGATTTTGAAAATGAGAATGATCTCCTCCTCTGCTATTTATAGGCAATTGGGTAACTTGAACCAGAGACTAACTGGATCTAACTGAATGAGTCCAGTTGCTAACTATATCTCTCAACCAATCTAACCAGGGAATACCACTCACACAAATAGGCTGTTTCAGAGCCACTTTCATGAAATATTCATAGAACTTTGCAACTATTTATATACATTTGCATGGAAACTACACTTCAATGGCAAGAGTATGGTATGTACATGAGGATGTCTAATCTCATGTAGAAATTTTTTCTTAGAATCTCTTGCTTGGGAGAAAATCAAGTCTAAGTTGTGTTGAATATGGGAGATTAATGACATCTTTATAGTGTTATCCTCTTCACTTTAGTTCATATTCACATTTATCTTGTAACACATTGTTGAAATGGAAAATCAATGTATGAATAAACATTCAAGTAAAGAACCTTGCAACTATTTATGTACGTTTGCATGGAAATTACACTTCAAGTCTAAGTTGTGTTGAATATGGGAGATTAATGACATCTTTATAGTGTTATCCTCCTCACTTTAATTCATATTCACATTTATCTTGTAACACATTGCTGAAATGGAAAATCAATGTATGAATAAACATTCCAAGTACCTCTTTTACACATAATTCTTTTTTAATATACTTTCATCTACCTCTTTGAGATCTAGCCAAGACTACAATGAAACCTAATCCTTGAAATCTTATTTAGTACCAAAGGTAAAATTTCTTCTTGTATAGTCTTCAATGGCACTACTACAAACAATTTTAATATATAATCCAGTTGGAACTCAACTTGGATATATTTTGATTCACTCACAATGCTAAGACTCAATGACTCCTATCTAGTTAGAAATCAATTGTGTTTCTCATTTCAAAAGTGAATCAAATCTTTGGTTCCCTTATTAGTGTATATTTGAGTAATTAAGTTATTTGATGTAATTTGATGTTTAATGTTATTTAATGTACTTTAATAAACTTTTGATTTCATATCTTCTTTATGTGACATTTGATGTGACATCTTCACTTGATCTCGGATTTCTACTTATTTAAAAAGGTCATTCATCTTCAGTCTTCTGTGAACTCAGTGAAGATGAGCTCAATCTTTTCAGTGGATGCTTGGGCATCAGCTTCTTCTACTCATATTGATACAGTTTCGGATTCATTGTTCTCAGTTGATCCTTTCCACAGAAGTGATGATCCCTATGATTTAGGACGTGCTGATGGTTCCATGTTTTCTGTTGAGTCATTTAAGTTATCCAATTCACAGTGCAATGCTGCTCAACCAAATGCACCTCTTGATCTCCCATCTGATCCAACCATTGATCTCCCTTCTGACTCAAGTGCATGTGGAGCAACGAAAAAGCAAAGCAAGCTCAATCTACAATTTAAAAGAAGGCCTCGTGAAGTAAGTCAAAAAAGATTTAAATTTCTTACTTCAGATAGACAGATTGCATTGGATATTGTGAAGCATTGTTGTGGTTTGAAATGTTTGTACAATTTAGGAATGAAGAAACTAAAGCACCTAACAGAAAAATTCCTCCATTTAGATAGTGAAAGGCAGGATATATACCTTGTTTCTCGCATGCAAATGATTGAGGATAACATGTCAGTAACACGTGTTGGTTTTGAATATTTCTTTAGTCAAGGGATGCGATGTTGTAGGGCTGCATTTAAAATTGCAATGGGTGTGGGAAATTTTAGAATACATAGGGTTCAACAAGGGCTTTTGAATGAGGATCTCATTTTGGATACGTTCCATGTTGGGACCAAAGGATCTGTTGGATGTCATGCAATGAATTGGATGATGAACTATTTTAGCTTGCATTGTGAGGTTATGCCTACAACTGGAAGGTTGCACTTGTCAGATAACTTTACTCGTCGAGAGGTATTTCAAATATATAGAGAAGACATGGAAAATAGAAATGAGAAGTATGTGTTGTATCGTCACTTTACTCGATTATGGAAGGAAGAGTTTAACAATGTTTCTATTCCTCGTAAAGTTAGAATGGGTGAATGTTCAGTTTGCACCACTTTGAAAAACATGGCAAAAGGGGCTACAACACCACAGGAAAATAATAATTTTAAAAACCTTCTTAACAACCATCGTGAGAGTCAAGCTTTAGAGAGAAAGAAAGCAATTCATCATCGAAGTAAAGCACTCAGAAATCCGGAGCGTTATATGTGTTTGTTGATCGATGGTATGGATAAAAAAAAAAACTTGTTTGCCACATTTTTATCGCATCCCTAAGGACATTGGAGATGAAGTCCTTGTGCAAATGCATTTGGTTGGTGCTTTGGTATACAATGGAACTGTAATGTCCAAGGTTTTCTTCACATATCCGAATGTGCATAATGATCCAAACCTTACAGTTACTGTCATTCATCGTGTTTTGCAATCATGGAAGGGTCTTTTGCCACCAACTCTATATTTGCAACTAGATAATACTGCAAGAGAGAATAAAAATTCTACAGTCTTTGGATATTTAAGCATGCTTGTTGAAAAACAGGTATTTCAGAAGGTTAAGGTAAATTTCCTTCTGGTTGGCCACACACATGATCACATTGATCAAATGTTCAGTACTTTCTCTAAGAAGTTGGCACGTAACAATGCTTTTACTCTTCCGATTTTATCTGAGTTGATTTTAGAAGCATATACTCCAAAACCAGAAGTTCAACACCTCACACAGATTTATGACTTTAAGCACTTTTGCTCAATGGGCCTTGATAACAGTGCTAAGGTTTTGGCTCCATTGCACAATATTAGTTTCAACCATGTATTCTTGATGAGGAGGGTTGATGAAATAACCCTTTTATTTGCAAAGCATTATTCATCTACTCCTGGGTGGGAGCCTAAAGAGGGATGCAGATTCTTATTGCAGGTGCCTAATTTGTCTACTGTGACAGTGTATGGTGCAGAACAATCACCATATGAAGATAAAAACAATTACAGAAAGATGTGGAAATGTGGTTGATCAAAGTAAAAGCTGGATGCATGCACTCATTGAAAAGAAGAGACATATTGAGCGTGCAAAAAAATATGTTGGAGATCAAGATGTATCTTGGTGGGAGGACTTTTTCAATCATCAAGAAGAGATTATACAGTATACAATTGCAGGTCACTGGCCAGTTGATGTTCCATTCACATGGGATTTTTGTACACAGATCCGTGAATGTGGCCCAAGCATGTAATGCAGATGCACTTCAAAGTTTTATACATCCACCAGAAAGAAATATTTATGTAGGCCCAAGGATGACAAAACAGGCAGAAGCAAGATGGCAAGGAAATTTAATAGAGATAAATGTTGGAACACTTATTGCAGTTCTTGCTGATGGTGATGAGGCTACCAGACCATTTTGGATTGCAAAGGTTTTAGATATAACTAAAGATATTGATCAGAGAAGAATAGAGGCTTTGATGGTGGATTGGTATTACACTAAAAGTAGTAATGCATTCACAGGTAAATATAACTTAGAAATGGTGTGTGATACTAAACGAACAGGTTCAAAAAAGAAAAAGAATATTCGAAGCACATCCACTCTTAAAATGGATGATGTAGATATTCTTGTTTATGATTTTTCCTTGACAAAAACAGGTCACTTGAGGAAAGCAACCATCAACATGATAAAACAAAAGCTTCCAGATGTATGTGGTACAGGAAATCATAGGCAAACAAGAAGACTTGTGCATGATCCTGCAGAATTTGGTATGTACGTGGATGAAGACAGAGCTCTTGTGGATATAGAAGAAGAAGAAGAGAGCTCTCAACAGTATGAGACTGAATCAAGTGCATCAGATGATGAGGGTGTAGACATAGATCGACAAAGTTCTGAGATGCATTGAAGCTCTCAGACATTTTTAGTGCTTTTGTAAATGCCTCGAAGTAGTTTGGTTAATGAAACCATGTTTTGTAGCAATTTTGACTAACAATCAGATATCCACCCATTAAAAATATGTCTAAAATGTTATTTTTGTATAAGAACTATTCAGTTCTACATTCTTTATATAGATTTTAGACATGTCAATGTCCTATCATTTAGATTTTGGACATGTCAATGTCTTATCATATACATTTTGGGACATGTCAATGCCTTATATAGTGAAATTTTGACTACATTTTGAGCTCTTTTTTTATGAGAAAATGACAAAAAATGTCAAAAATCACATGTTTTCACCTCATTTTTGTAATATATGTATACTGGTATAAAGGAATCTCAAACATAAGCTGCCATTTGCTTGATTTTTGACGAGAGTATTCTCTTTTTACGACATAGTTCTCGTTTGTTACGACTCGCTGTTATTCTCATTACTATCAAGGTTATGCCTACATCTTTTGTTTCTTTGTATTTTACTTCAGATATTTTGAAGTTCCTTTTCATACTCATCAATGAAATCTTGCATGCGTTCTCTATTATATGCAATAAAATTAGAAATATCAAGTTTCTCTTGCAATGTAAATTAAAATTGAGCTTTCTTATTTTATAATACCTCATTTGTCAATTTTGAAGAATGATCATTCATCCATGCACGTGGAGCTTCTTCATGGAATCTTTCAAGGTATTCAATAACATAGTACATGCACTGCTCAAGCATCCATCCCTTTGCCATAGATCCTTCTAGTTTTTCCCTTTGTTGCACATAACCTTTTAATATGCCCGTAAATGGCTCAACCCAAAACATCCATTGAGTGCTTACAACTCTTGCAATCTTTATTTCATCCACAAGATGGATCCATAAATGAACCTCAATATCAAAAAATGATGTTGGATGGTCTTCCTCCATCAAACATAGTAGCTCCCTATATTCATGTCCCTTTTGTGGGATCAAGTCTTTGTCAATCTCTTTTGATGGAGTCCACTTGTTATCAATCACAAATTAATTTATAAAGAAATTAATTTTAAAATAAAGATATTAAATAATCTTATATATTGGACATAAAAGTATGATAAATTTGAATATGTAAGTTAATTTGAAAAGAGTCTCTATTAATTAGAATTTTCATCCCAACACAAAATAGGTGGAAAGAAAGTGTTCATTCGATGTACATTCTTGTTTTCATCTTAAATTTTGTCACTTTGTTCTTACTTTGATAGCTTTTAACATGGAGATATGGTTGATCTATTCATGAACATGATGAAATTGACTCTAGATCTAGAGCTCTTAGTTTCTAATGCTCTTTAAAAGGTGCCCTTAGAGGTCTATGCCATCCGTAATTCTTTAATAACTCATTACATGCATGTAATGAAGTAATAGAATTGATAACTTTATATCTTGTTACATCATAAACCAAGAGGTAGAGGATTTGGCGAAGCCTCAATTTGTAATTGATAAACAACATGTCCGTGACATGTATAAGGAATATTAGCAATATTAGTAGGAGAATCATCATCATCATCATCATCATCATCATCGAGTAAATATTCTTGTATATTTAGTATAATTTTTATCTATATATGATTCTAAAATAAAATAATGAAATTAATTTGTGGAATCCAAACATGATCACATTGATAAGGTGGTAGTGCATGCTCAAAAATATCGTAATCTGCCTCATGTTCAATACATTTCAATCGTGTTCTTTGATACATGCATAGAAAAGATTACCCGAACATATAGTATGCTCTTGATAGTAATCATCTCCCATTTTACCTTGACTTTGCTATGATACCACTCTTGGGAATGATGGATGGACACTCCAAGAGGATGAGTAGGTACTGCCAAATCCTGCTTTGTACCAACCCTTTGATACTTCAGAGTTAATAAGTTGACCTCCTTAGCTTTCCAATGAAACCATGAGATGGCCTATGTACTTTGTAAATGATGTATGAAAAGATAGAATCAAAACAGACAACTTTGAACTTCAAGTCTTCAAGAAAACCTTCTATTTTTGTCACTTTCAAAGACTATGATAGAGAACTCCGAAATGAACAATGTAGATATATGTACTAATGAACACTTGTATACAATGCCATAGGCATGAAGATCATTGCCTAATGGTGTAGAGAGGCGTGGGCTAGAGTGTAGACCTCTCACACACTCAGAAGTGATAATGAAGAGCTCGGAAAGTGACTAGCTTACCCGTGACTTTTTCTTTAGAGTTTATATAAGAGTTCACTATCAATTTGAATTTGAATTCAAATTTTGGCTCTCTTCTAAAAGGTGTTCCTCCATTATAGGAGATATTCCATCAATCAAAGCTAAATTTTCCACGAGTTCTTTTTGGTAGGTTTTTAAAAAGATTCCAAGTCAAATATGACTTTTACAAAAAGATAAAATGGTAATTAACCACTAGCATTGATTCCTATGCATCTTCATATGTGTATGGACTACAAGCCAAATGTGTAGGCTTGTAAATTGCACCAACAACTCCCCCTCAAGCCAAACATTTTGGCTTGGTCTTCAACTT
The DNA here is from genome assembly GCA_020310875.1 of Ceratopteris richardii. Lineage (NCBI taxonomy): Eukaryota > Viridiplantae > Streptophyta > Polypodiopsida > Polypodiales > Pteridaceae > Ceratopteris > Ceratopteris richardii. Next base: position 213,076,513 of record CM035407.1, on the reverse strand, counting down.
CAGTCTTCATGTATATCCTGCAATCCAATCATTGATTTGAACCTGCAAAGTTGGTTCCATCCAAAGCTTTAGTTAACAAATCTGCACACTGCATGTTGTTTGATACATATGTTAGTTGAATGTCCTTGCTTAATAACTTCTCTCTCACATAATCGTAATGGACCTCTATATGTTTGGTTCTAGCATGATAAATAGGATTATCTGCAAGGTGAAGTGAGCTTGTATTATCTCCAAAGATCAACGGTGAAGTAGTATACAAACCCAATTCTGTATACAATAACTTGATCCATATGGCTTCTTGAGTGGCATTTGCCAATCCTCTATACTCTGCCTCTGTAGAAGATAAAGCAACAGTAGGTTGCTTCTTTGAAGACCATGACATTGGCTTATCACCTGCAAATGAAATGTATCCAGAAGTGCTCCTCCTATCATCCTTGCATCCTGCCCAATCTGCATTTGAATAGATCTTGATATCCAAGTCTGAAGTGTAAGGAAAATACAAATCATGATGTTGAGTGCCTTTGAGATACTTTAGAATTCTTTTGGCAGCTTCTAAATGAGGTACCCTTGGCTTGTGCATGAACTGACTTAGCACACTAACTCCATATGCAATATCTATCCTTGTTAAGGTAGCATAGTTCAAGCTTCCAACTATACTTTGGTAACCTATAATATCATCAATTTCATCACCTTCATGGGCACTTAGTTTTAGGTTTACCTCCATTGGAGTACTTGCAACTTTGGCATCCTGCAAATTAAACTTCATCATATCCTGTATGTATTTTTTCTAAGTAATATAAATCCCTGAGTTAGTATAGACTAACTCAAGTCCAAGAAAATACTTTAGTAATCCAAGATCATTGATCTTGAACTCCTTCATCATCTGATTCTTGATTTGTCTGATTCCATTGACATCATTACATGTAAATATGCTATCATCAACATATACACATAGGTATATTACCTTTGAATTACTTCTCTTGATGAATAGAGAAGTATCTGCCTTGCTCATGACAAAACCTTGGTCTTGAAGGTATGTGGTCAACCTATGATTCCATGCCCTAGGTGCCTGTTTCAATCCATAAAGAGCTTTATTCAATTTGCAAACATATGTTACCTTGTTTGGATCCTCATAGCCAGGAGGTTGTGACATATATACCTCCTCTGAAATCCATCCATTCAAAAAAGCATTTTTTACATCTAGCTGATACATGTTCCAATTTTTAGATGCAGCCACACTCACCAACACCCTGATGCTTGGCATCTTGGCCACAGGTGAGAATGTTTCTTCATAGTCAATGCCTTGGGTTTGTGCAAAACCCTTGGCCACCAATCTGGCTTTGTACCTGTTTATTGACCCATCAAAATTTCTTTTGAGTTTATAGATCCATCTGGATCCAATTACCTTCATGGACTCTTTCTTTGGTACTAGTTCCCATGTGTCACTTTCTTTGAGTGCTTCAATCTCCTCGTCCATAGCTTCTTTCCATTCTATCTTTGTTTTTGCTTCTTCATATGATCCTGGTTCTTTAATTGATAAGTCTTTGGCAAGATGTACAGAGTGTTTAGTATCAAGAGATGTATCATACCCATATCTGATAGTTTTTTTGCTCTCCCTTTGTGATCTCCTGATTGATTGATTTGAAGATTCAGGTATGTCTTCAAGCTTCTTCATTTTGAGTTTGCCTTTGGACTTTCATGCTTTGAATTCTTCAAGATTGATAATGTCTTCATCATCTGAAGTGGTGTCTTCACTTTGAGTAGGTTCCTCCTTAGCAAGACTTGGAAACTCCTCCTCCAATTCATATGGTAGTTTAAACTTCCTGCATTCATTCTCATACCAAGAATCATTTTCATCAAAGACAACATCTCTACTAACCCTGAATCCTTTATTTGAAGGGTTGTAGAACCTGTATCCTTTCTGATTCAGATCATATCCAATAAAGATACACTTCTCAACCTTAGGGTCTAGCTTACCTCTTATTTGAGAAGGAATGTGTACATATGCTTCACATCCAAATATCCTGCAATGATCAAGTGAGGGTCTCTTACCATGCCATGCTTCATAGGGAGTCATCCCATAAAGGGACTTAGATGGTAACCTATTTATGAGGTAAGTAGCAATAGAAACACTCTCTGCCCATAGGTAGTTAGTTAATTTCTTTTCATTTAGCATTGACCTAGCTATTTCAACAATCAACCTATTTCTTCATGCAGCTATACCATTCTGTTCAAGAGCATACCTTGTGGTGATTTCTCTCTTGATTCCTCTGTCCTGTAAGAATTCTTCAAACTCATTGGAGAAATACTCACCTCCTCCATCTGACCTTAGCCTCTTTAAATTCTTCCCTGTCTGATTCTCAACAAGTGCAAGATACTTTTTAAAACAATTGAACACTTCATCTTTGTGCTTCATAAAGTACAATACAATCCACTTGCTATAATCAGCAATAAAAGATACATTGTACCTTGATCCTAAGATTGAGGGATCTTTGCTTGGTCCCCATACGTCTGCATGGACAAGTTCTAGGTAGTCCTCATGCATGTAGCCTTTTCTTGAGAAGGGTAACCTATGAGACTTCCCAAACTGACGAGCACCACATTTATATATCATGTGTTGTTTGGAAACATTAGGATTTTGCTCCTTTAGCTATTCTCTTGAACCCTTGCTTTGGATCCTCCACAAATGCTCCAAATTGGTTGAATCTGACATGCAAACCTTTTTCCACAGTCTGTCCAACACTCATCAAGTCTTTTGTAATAGTTGGTACATAGAGTACCCTACTCAACAAGTTTTGATTTCCTTCACAAGTCTTAACATTTCCAACTTTAACTATTGAGTGTTTGGTATCATCACCTGTTTGTACTTGATGCTTACCTTTTGCTTCTTCAAGGTCAGAGAGTAGAGCTACATTGCCAACCACATGATTTGAGCATCCTAAGTCAATGTAGAAGAGATGGTCATCATTTGTACCTGGTTTTGAGGTCATGTTCATAATCAAAAGAGAATCATCTTGCTCTTCTGTATAGTTGTTGTAGTCCTTTCCGGATTTGAATCCTCCTTGGTTAGTTGCCATTATAGTTGTTGTTGTAATTGTTATTGTAGTTGTTGTTGTATCCTTAATGATGGTTGAATCTGCCTCTTGATTGTGGGTATCCACCTCTTTGATATCCTCTTCCTCTCTGATTCTTGTTGTTCCTGAAACACTCATCTGTAGTATGATTTGATAAACCATAAATGTTGCATGGTGAGGAGTTAAAGGATCTCCCCCTACCTTGCTTACCTCCTCTGCCCCTTCCTCTTGATGATCTACCTCTCCCTGCATAGTTGGCTTGGGAGGTAGTGCCTTCATCTTCTATCTTTTTGTTCTTGCCTTTATCTTTAGACTTACTTTTACCAGTGTATAGGGTAGAAGAGCTATTACCTTTGGATGAGTCTCCATTCTTGTTGAGCCTGGCTTCATGAGTGAACAATGGCCCCATGAGAGTGGTAAGATCTCGAATTTGCATGTCCATGTATAGGTCCATGGCAATGGTGAAGCTTCCCCATTTGTCATCAGCTTTAATCCCATTGATCACTTGCCTTACTATCTCCTCTTCTTCAATCTCTTCTCCTATGCTTGCTAACTGATCTGCTACATCTTTAGTCTTAATCACAAACTCTGAAATAGCCTGCTTAGGTTGCTTCCTTAGTGTGGTGAATTTAATCCATAATTGGTTTTTTCTAGCCCTTGTCTTGGAAGAAAAATAGGATGACAAGGTTTCCCAAGTCTCTTGGGATGTCTTACAGTTTCTAATATGTGGCAAAAGAAAATCAGAGATGGAGTTGAGTAAATAAGACCTTGCTAATGCATCCTTGGCACACCATGTGTTGAGCTTCTCATGTTCTTCCTTTGTTGGTAGTCCTCTGGTTTTGAATGACGGCGATTCCTCATCTCCTGAGATGTATCCATAAAGACTCCTTCCTTGTAGGTATGTCTTCATCCTTAGAGACCATGCCTGATAGTTGTTCCTATCCAATTTATGAATAAATGAAGGAAATCCATCTCCCATTTTACCTTGACTTTGCTCTGATACCACTGTTGGGAATGATGGATGGACATTCCAAGAGGATGAGTAGGTACTATCAAATCCTACTTTGTAGCAACCCTTTGATACTTCAGAGTTGATAAGTGGACCTCCTTAGATTTCCAATGACACCATAAGATGGCCTATGTACTTTGGAAATGATGTATGAAAAGATAGAATCAAAACAGACAACTTTGAACTTCAAGTTTTCAAGAAAACCTTCTAGTTTTGTCACTACACCTGCTCTATCTTTTGCTCAGTATGACCAACACAGTAGGAGTTGGAAAAATTGCTTTTAGGAGTATCTAATTAGCTTAGCAAGCTAACTATTCCAAGTGGAATCACTTAAAAAGATTAACTATGCTCAGAGAAATCAATTTAGCAAGTAAACCTTTACCCCCGATATTTAAGGACTATTGCAGACTTCGACCAATGCTCACTTTGACTGACTTTTCTCTGAAATGGCTGAATAGAAGTCCTTCAAATTTTGATAGCATGTAGAAGACTTTGAGCTGGTTCGAACAAGCTATAGATCTTTGAATTTGGTCAAGAAATAGTGAGATATGATCTCCACAAGTTGACAAACTTTCAGAGACTATAACAGAGAACTCAGAAATGAACAATGTAGAGATATGTATTAATGAACACTTTTATACAATGCCATAGGCATGAAGATCATTGCCTAATGGTGTAGAGAGGTGTGGGCTAGAGTGTAGAGCTCACACACACTCAAAAGTGATAATGAAGAGCTCGGAAAGTGACTAGCTTACCCGAGAATTTTTCTTTAGAGTTTATATAAGAGTTCACTATCAATTTGAGTTTGAATTCAAATTATGGCTCTCTTCTAAAAGCGGTTCCTCCATTATAGGAGATATTCCATCAATCAAAGCTAACTTTTCCACGAGTTCTTTTTAGTAGGTGTTTACAAAGATTCCAAGTCAAATATGACTTTTACAAAAAGATAAAATGGTAATTAACCACTAGCATTGATTCCTATGCATCTTCATATGTGTATGGACTACAAGCCAAATGTGTAGAATTGTAAATTGCACCAACATATGTGTGTTCATGTCTGTATGCATGTTCATGTGTCTTTATGTGCATGTATGTATATGTGTGTGTATGTGTGTGTGTATGTGTGGGTGTATACATGTATGTAAGTGTATATGTGTATGTGTGTGTATGTGTGTATGTGCATGTATATGCATATGTGTGTATGTGAATGTTTGTGTTTGTTACGTATGTGTATATGTGTGTATACGTGTATGTGTTTGTAATTATGCCTATGTGTGTATGTGTATAAGTATGTTTGAATGCATTCATGTACATGTGTGTATGTATGTGTATGTATATGTGCATATGTGCATGTACATACATATATACATATATATATATATATATATATATATATATATATATATATATATATATATATATATATATATATATATATATATATATATATATATATATATATATATACACGTGTGTGTGTGTATATATGTATGCATGTATATGCATGTGAATGTATATGTGTGTATGTGAGTCTATGTGTACATATGTGTGTGTATGCATATATGTGTTTATGTGTATGTGTGTTTATACATGTGTGTATCTATCTATGCATATGCATGTGTATGCATGTGTGCGTATGTATGCATGTGATTGTATGTGTGTGTATGTGTGTATATGTGCGTATATGTGTGTTATGTGTGTACATGTGTGTATGTATATGTGAGTGCATGTGTATGTGTGTGTATGCATGTGTATGTACATGTGTGTAGGTGACTTTATGTCTGTGTGTGTATATGTGTATGTGTGTGTGTGTATGTCTGTATGTATATGTGTGTTTGTATATGTGCATGTATGCATGTGATTGTATGTATGTGCTTGTATTTATGTATATGTGTGTGTCTATGTGTGTGCATGTATATGTGTGGGTATGTGTATGTGTGTGCATGTATATGTGTGGGTATGTGTATGTGTGTGTATATATATGTGCATGTATGTGCTTGTGTGTGTATGCATGTGCATGTTTATGTGTGTATATGATTGTATGTGTGTATATGTGTATGTGTATGCATAGGTGTCTATGTGTATATGTGTGTATGTATCTATGCATATGCATGTGTATGCATGTGTGTGTATGTATGCATGTGAGTATATATGTGTGTGTATATGGGTATGTGTGCATGTATGTATATGTGTGTATATGTGTATGTGAGGCTTTCCTCAAGAAACGTGTGAATGATGTGTGTGCCACTCTCCTCCCATCCATTTATATCCTCTTGTATCCAAAATAGCAGTGATCTGGAATGTTCTAGTGTTGCCATGTGGCCAGCATGCAACACTCATCCCCACTAACCATCAAATACCTTAGGATATACCCCCGAGCTTAGGACCTTGGCTAACTAGCCCTCGTCCCACACACGCATGGAATGGTCTCTGTAGACCAATGTCTGACACTCTCTCCCCCATCTAAAGATCATTGTCCTCAATGATCAATGAGGGAAAGTACTGGCGAACCAGAGCTGCTGATTCCCAAGTAGAGTCAGTAAGTGGTAATCCTCTCCAGGCTACCAGATACTCTTGGATGACACGATTCCTTAACTGTTTCTGTCTCCTATCTAGTATTCGGTCTGGAGAATGATCTACACTATCAGTTTCCTGCAAAGAAACAATACCCTCTATTAGATTATCCTCCCTAGATATATACTTTCTTAGTTTACTGACATGAAACACTGGATGGACTCTGCAATCTGGAGGAAGCTCTAATCGGTATGCAACATCACTCAACTTCTTGACTATCTTCCAAGGTCCACAATACCTTGGTAATAGCTTACTACACTTCCCTGTGGACAATGAAGTAGATCTAGCTGGTACCTGAGGGAAGACTCAGTCTCCTTCCTCAAAGGATCTAGGAGATCTTTTCCTATTAGCATACTCTTTGGCTCTATCAGCTGCTTGTTGCATCTTGGCTTTAGCTATTTCAAGGTTTGCTTGGAGATTCGCTAAGAACTCGGAAGCACTAGGACATTTCTTAGGCATTCCTATGGGACTCGGAGCAGTGGGATTCATGCCATAGTTCATCTCGAAAGGAGACATCCCAGTCACCTGGTGAGGTCTATTATTATAAGCAAACTCTACTAATGGCAAATAACTATCCCAATCTGTCTGTCTCTCAGACACATATGCCCATAACATATCCTCTAGAATTTGGTTGACCCTCTCGGTCTGTCCATCTATCTGTGGATGATCACCACTACTCATTTTTAGTGACACTTTCAGTTTGGCAAATACAAACTTCCAGAAGTGTCCTGTGAATCAGACATCCCTATCTGAGACTATGGATGGAGGTAACCCATGCAATCTGAAGACATTCTAGATAAACAACTCTGCTACCTGTGGAGCTTCTATCGTCTTCTGCATGGGTATGAAATGAGCCATCTTGCTCAGTCTATCTACTGTATCCCTCTTCCTTTGGGTCCGCGGTAACCCCACTATGAAGTCCATGGATATACTATCCCAGTTATGATCTGGAACTTGTAAAGGATGTAAAAGACCTGGTGTCTTTACCCTTTCTGCTTTGTTGACTTGACACATAAAGCATTGTTGAACATAAGTATGGATATCTCTGGCTAATCTAGACCACCAAAATGTTCTTCTAACAAGCTGTATTGTCTTGTCAACACCAAGATGTCCTACGCAGGGAACATCATGGTTATCATCCATGAATTTCTTTCTCAAATTTCGGGAATCTGGCACACAAACCTTTCCTTTCCGCTTCAGTATACCATTCTCGTGTGAGAAATTAGAATACGGAATGGACTTGTTTGCTTTAGTAGAAGAAGAAATAGTTGGAACTGTCCCGTCTCCTAAAATAGAGTCATCACTAATGGCTCTAACTATCTGTAACAAATATGGATCTTCCACCTGTGCTTCCTTAATTTCTTGAAGCAATGAACTTTCTAAAACTGTAAAGCTCATTTGATACATTATACGAGATAATGCATCAGCTACTATATTTTCTTTGCCTCTTCTATACAAGATTTCCATGTGAAATTCTTGCATGAGCTCAGCCCAATGAGCCTGTCGGCCTCGAAGATCTGGCTGACTATAAAAATACTTGAGTGTATGATGATCTGTGAATACCTTAAAGTATGCACCATAAAGATAGTGTCTCCAAACTTTAAGTGCATGCACCACTGCATACAACTCTTGTTCATGCACCGGCCAATTGCGTTGTGCACTACTTAACTTCTTACTTTCAAAAGCTATTGGCCTGCCATCTTGACTCAGAACTGCGCCTATGGCTATGCCACTAGCATCCGTCTCTAACTCAAATGGTTTCTGAGGATCTACCACTTTGAGTATACGAGCCTCTGAAACAGCTTGTTTTAGAGTATCAAAACTCTCTTGCTGCTCTTGCTTCCATGCAAATGGAATTTTGCCTTGAAGCAAGTTTGTCATAGGTGCTGCTATCGACGAATATGAAGAGATGAATTTCCGATAAAAATTGGAAAGTCCTAAAAATGACCGTAACTGCCCCTCATCCTGAGGAGTAGGCCATGCTAAAATAACTGATACTTTATTGGGATCCATCTGAACCCCATCAGCTGAAATCACATGCCCTAGATATTCTATCCTTGGAAGAAACAACTATGTCTTCTCCGGATTTACATATAACTGATTTTCTTTTAAAATATTCAACACAAACCTTAAATGATTTTCATGCTCATGCACAGTCCTACTATACACTAGCAAATCATCCACAAAATCAACAACACACTTTCCTATGAAAGGTCTTAAAATATCATTCATTAACATCATAAATGTAGCTGGAGCATTTGTCAAACCAAAGGGCATGACCAAATACTCATAATGACGAAAACGGGTCCTGAAAGCTGTCTTATGTACATCATGATCTTTTACTCTAATCTGATGATAGCCACTCTTTAAGTCAATCTTACTAAATACAATGGCTCCACCTAGAGCATCCAAAAGATCATAAATCCGGGGCATAGGATATCTGTGTCTAATAGTGATCTTATTGAGTGCTCGATAATCAACGCACATCCTATAAGATCCATCCTTCTTCTTCACAGGAAGAACTGGAGCAGCAAAGGGTGAATAGCTGGGTCTAATCAGCCCTTTTTGAAGATACTCGTCCACGACCTTGCGGACTTCATTTTCCTCCTGCAAACTGATTCAAAATGGTGGCCGAGCGGTCGGACTCGCTCTTGGTACCAATTCGATTCTATGCTCTATATTCCTTCAAGGAGGCAAACTTGATGGTAATTCCTTTAAAAAAAACTCTTGGAATTCTGCTCTCACTTTAGCTGAAAGTGCTGGAGCATTCCAACTTGAGTCTCCATGACTGCATGAATCCTTCTCAACATACGACAAATACATGAAATAAAAAAAATAGATATACTTACAAACAATTTTGAGCAACTTGGTAGCAGTCACCAATCGCGTCTCTTGGAGATCTGGTTCTCCACAAATCAATAATCTCTGTCCCTCATGCTCAAACTGAGACACATGCGAAGCAAAATCAATGATTGGTTTCTTCCTCGCATGCCACTTCTTACTAATAACTATATCGAATCGAGCTAATCTTGTTATCTCAAAATCCAATCTGTCCTCATAGCACTGGATTTGAATAGGAAGATCAACTACTCATCTATCCCAAGTCTCAGTTCCCTTCCTGTCGGCTAGCTCTACGGTATAAGTATAATCTGACTGTACCGTATCTAAGCATAATCTCTTGACTAATCGGGAAGTAATAACATTATGAGTCGAACCTATGTCAAAGAGTACCTTGACAGGCTTTCCTGCCACGACTCCTCTCATAACAATAAGCTCAGTATCTGGGAACTGGTATCCTTTCTGTGCCACTGGCGAAAGCACAACATCTGGCACAGTCGGAACCTTTTTAGTGACCGTCATAGCCACTATGGGAGATGATAATGGAGATGGGGGATCCCCAAACTCATCCTCACTCCCACCCCCTACCTGAGTCGGATTTGTGACTATGGTGGCTGCTATCTTTTTCTTTTTAGGACAATCCTTATATAAGTGTTCTCCTTAGCAACCATAGCACAAACCCGCTTTCATTGCCTTCTCTTTCTGTTGAGGGGTAAGAATAGATCGGTTATATGCCCTCTCAGCCAGAGCAGACACTTTTCTCTCTCCTCAGATTCACTTGAGAATGAGTGGCCACGATTGAAGTAATGATGAGAAACTGCGCAAATTATCGTGTACCGTATGATCGCTTCTTCAATCGAATGGATGAACTTGAATTTTGTGAAAGTTTGGCGCTTCCATCACAAGCCATTAGATCTAGTTAACATCCAATGGCTGAGGTTGCTCCTTTGAGAGAGAATGGCGCCTTTTCACTATAGCCGTCCAATGAAGCTACTCATCAACGATGCACGTGGATCTTCGAATAGCAATCAGCGCCATTTGCGCTCGTGCGTTGGATTTTTTACGATCGGATGGCTGAAAAATATGCAGACGGCGTGAAAATCCGTGAGCCCCACTCCCATCACTACTGACATCTTCTCTCTCTACCTTTTCAAGGTTTTGAAATAAGCCATCGATTAAATCAATCTAAGGGTCACAAATGCTCACGGATGAGAGTTCAAACAAGCATCTTCATCAAATATTATTTTATTTGACAAAACCATTGGTGGTTTTGGATGGGTCCTTAAGCTCATGGATTAAGCCTTTTAATCCCTAAAAATTAGGAATCCTTACAAGGCCCATGCAGGGTCCATTTTTTCCCCTAATGACAAGCGAAAACGAAGTTTATAAATTAATCACCTCATCATAAACGCTCCCCTGAAACGACCACACCGCATCCCTCCAAGTCCTCCAATAGTGCAGTCAATCCGTGCTGATATCAGTAAGCCTCTTTCGTTCGTGTTGGAGGATGACCCATTGCTATCTCCTACAACAAATATACAAAACATTAGAGGAACATACATGAGAAACTTAACACAAATAAATTCAACAAATGAAATGGTACTTACAAACTCATGACGCATCGTGGCATATCCGTCGCTGCCCAAATGTGACGGTCCAACCGTATCTAAACGTGTGGTTGTGGCATCTCGTTGCTGGCGATATCGGTCAGGAGTCTACTGCTGCTCGTCGCGAATCAGATCCCACTCCTCAGCATCTAACCATACAGGCTTTGGTAAGCCTGCTCTGAAAGCATCACGAGCCTCTGGTCGTCGATGGGACATAACCTCACGTGCGGTGTGTAGAATCCACTCTAAACTAACAAGAGACTCTCCATCGGCTGGTCGGAACTCCTAATAAATCGTTTGTGTGATATAGTTCTTCCGATATTTATCCTGTTCACTCCATTTCAAGATGATGGAGTGTCCAAATTGTATGGAGCAAAGCTGTCGTATATGTGCATGCATTGCTTTGTCAACCACATCCATCACCAGAGCTCCATGTCGGATACTATACACCTTGTAGTCATCATGTTCATGAGCACCCCAAGGTGTACGTGGTGTTCCACGTGGTGTACTACGTGGCGTACCTACATCTGAGGTACTCGTCCTAGGAGTAGAAGCGGGCGACACAACGTCTCTTGCACTGCCTCCACAAGAGCCGCCTCCTCCAGACCAACTTGTAGATCCATTCCGCTTCATGCTAGTGACTGGATTTTTTGAATCCCACAGTTGTTTCCAATTGCTAGCTTTCATTTGGCGTTGCGCTTGTCGACCAATTTGTTCTTCACGTAAAACATGTCCATCAGGCAAATATCTATGGTGTCCTTCATAGACAGGTTTATGTAGTGCTTTGGAATAGCGTGCTTCGAGTCGTGGTCTGCATAAGGGACAAACATGGTAACCCAAAATCGATAAACCTGAACATTCACCATAACGAGGCCAATCATGCATCGTCCACATAAGTATGCCTTGCACTCGCACGTCTCGTCTTCTTATAGGTTGAGACATGTCACGCACAGTAATCCCATCCCATAAAATGCGGAGTTCTTCCACAAGTGGTGCAAGATATACATCCATGTTTTTTACCTTATACTTACCTCGTACAATAAGAGCTAATAATAAATGACCTTTCTTTGTGGCCAGCCATGGTGGGATGTTATAATTGACTATGTGTGTGTATGTATATGTGTGTGTATGTGTATGTGTGTGTATGCATTTGTGTGTGTGTATGTGTATGTTTATGTGTGTCTATGCATGTATGTTTATATGTGTGTTTGTGAGTGTATGTGTTTATGTATATGTGTATGTGTGTGTATGTATATATGTGTGTATGCATGTGTCACAACAAGAAATAGGGGGCCGTAGCGACGCCCCTGAATTGAAAAAAAAATGGGTACTGTCTCTTATGCGACGCTGGCGTCGCACAAGCGACGGTAAAGTTTTTGAATTTTTTTTCCCTGGCATTTGTCACATAAGTGATGCTATCGTCGCTTATGCGACGCTAAATTACAGTGTCGCAAAGATCGTCGCTACTTAGTGACGATATTTGTGATGTTGGAAAACTGAAGAGCGTCGCATATGCGACGCTCTGGAATGTAAAAAGAAAAATCGGTTTCTCCCAACACATTTGTGCCGGGATTTGGATGCGAGAGCAAGAAGAGACCGAGAGAGAGAGAGAGAGAGGGAGAGAGAGAGAGAGAGAGGGAGAGAGAGAGAGAGAGAGAGAGAGAGAGAGAGAGAGCGAGAGAGAGAGACGCATCTACTTGAAGCAAGGTATGTGCGCGCACACACACATACTTACACACACATACATATGCATACACATACATATACACACATAGACACACACACATACACATAGACACACACACACATACACACAAATACACACACATATACATACATACACAAATAATGTTGCATACACACATGCACACATAATGCATACACATGCACACACATATACACATACATATACACACACATACACACATACACACACACATACACACACACATACACACACACACACATACACACACATACACACATACACACACATATCTGCATACACACACACATAGAGAGACATGCACACACATACACATACATGCATGCATAATGCATATGCATGTGCGTACATCCATACATACTTACATGCATACACATGCATATGCATACATAATGCATGTGCATATGCATACATACATACATACTTACATGCATACACACACATATGCATACATAATGCACATGCATACATACACATACATAATGCATATGCATACATAATGCATATGCATACATAATGCATATGCATACAAAATGCACATGCATACATACACATACATAATGCATACACACACATATGCATACATAATGCATACACACACATACACACACATACACACACATATGCATACATACATGCATACACATACACACAGACACATACACACACATAAACACATACACATACACACACATAAACACATACACACATACACACTCATAGACACACAAACATACACATAGACGCGCACACACATACACACACATATACACACATACATACACACATAGACACATACACACATTATGATGCATTCACACACATACACATGCATACACACATAGACACACATATACACACACACATACTGTAATAAAGTGATAGGTAGGAGATGGTTGAACTACACCCTAAGAGAGAGGATTAGGAAGTAATCCTCAACCATGGCTTTTGGGGCAAGTGGTTAGCCCATCACATTCCTATCCAAGAGGTTGTGAGTTCAATTCCTTACATTGGTATCAAAGCCTAGGAAGTAGGCTTGGGCAAGGTGGAATGATCCAATGGCCTCTAAAAAAGGCGCTTGGGCATCCTCTATGTGAAAGGGTAGGAATTGTGGAAGGCGCGCGCGTCGGTTTCGAGGATGGACCTAAAAAAGATTGAGGTATATCTCTCAATTGGTAGGTCAGATTGAGGCATGTAATATACCGTTGGAAAGCTCTCGGAATGAACTTTCCAATGAGCTAGCTTGGAAGTGTAAAGTCCTTGGGAATCCTTGGGTGACACTTGATTGAGTGTTCAAGATACCAAGCATGGGTGAGAACAAGGTTCAAGACTGAGGTTGAGAACAAGGGCTCGAGACACCAAGGTTGCGAACAAGAAGGTTCAAGACACCAAGGTTGAGAGCAAGGGTTCAAGAGACCAAGGTTGCGAACAAGGTTCAAGAAACTATGCGAGGTTGAGGGACATCAATTCAAGGGCACCTAGAGAGTTCAAGGAACTGATCAACGAGGCTAGAGGGATACAAGAGTAGATCATTGAGGACAATGATTAACCAAGGGGGGAAGAATGTAATAAAGTGATAAGTAGGAGATGGTTGAACTACACCCTAAGAGAGAGGATTAGGAAGTAATCCTCAACCATGGCTTTTGGGGCAAGTGGTTAGCCCATCACATTCCTATCCAAGAGGTTGTGAGTTCAATTCCTTACACATACACACATACACACATACACACATATATGCATACACACACATAGAGAGACATACACACACATACACATACATGCATACATATGCATACATAATGCATATGCATACATACATACTTACATGCATACATACACATACATAATGCATACACACACATATGCATACATAATGCATACACACACATACACACATCTATGCATACATACATGCATACACATACACACATAGACACATACACACACATAGACACATACACACACATAAACACATACACACTCATAGACGCGTAGCGACACATACACATAGACACACACACATACACACATACACATATACACAAACACATACACACATAGACATATAATGATGGCGCTGGCGCATTGCAAATGACTATATAGCCAATCCGTGAAAGAAGATATATTTGTAATCTCATTATTATCGAGATTACGTCTAAATCTTTTGTTTTTTCGCCTTTTACTTCGGAGATTTTGAAGTTCCTCGTACTCGCTAAGGAATGCTTGCATGCATTTGCTATTATATGATACAAAAGTAGAAACTTCATTTTTTTCTTGAAATGTAAATAAGAATGGAACCCTCTTACCTGATAATACCTCATATGTTATTTTTGAAGAAGACTCGTTGGACCATGCACGTGGAGCTTCTTCATGAACTCTTTCAAGGTACTCACTAACGTAATACATGCACTCTTCAAGCATCCAACCCTTTGCCATGGATCCTTCTGTTTTCGCTCTTTGTCGCACATAACCTTTTAATACTCCCATAAATCGCTCGACCCAAAACATCCATCGAGTGTTGACAACACCTGCAATCTCTATTTCATCTACAAGATGGACTAATAAATGAACATGAATATCAAAAAATGAAGTAGGAAGTTCTTTCTCCATCAAACATAGTAGCTCTTTGCATTCACATTTTTTTTGTGGGATCGAGTTTTTGTCAATTTCTTTGGATGTAATCCACCTATGCATATCATAAAAACAAATATAAAGAAGTTAATTAAAAAATAAAAGATATCCAATATTCATACATATTAAATATAAAAGTATCATAATTACTTTATAAGTGATCCAAGACGATAGATCACATCGCGTACTCCTTTTGTTGTACATCCATCGATAACCAAAGGTAAAATATGTTTCAAAAAGTTATGCCAGTCATGGGTCTTTAACCTAGATAAGCTCTTATCATCCATAGTAAACATTTTTTGAAAAGATGCTCCATATCCTGTAGGAGTCTTAATCAATTGAATTCTATTGTTGATAGTATGTATCTCTTTTGTTGTAAGTACCCAACGAGGGGGTGCATAAGTCATTTCTTGTCGATGTCTATAAAAAACTCGCCATAACTTTGGTTTGGATTTTTGATCTTTCAAACCATTCCTTGATGTTGTGGTATCTTTTAGTCCAAGAAGATGTTGCCATAGTGAACAACCAATATTTTTGAATATATGCACAGGATCAAGAAGATGACATACTTTTAACTCTTTCCAATACTCCGAAGAATACCATATTGATATGTTCTGTGCGAGTGCCAATTTTCCTTTACCTCTGTTCACATACTCATTATATGAATCATCACTGAAGATTTCTGCTTCTGGATCTATCAAAGGTCCATCTGTCCATTTTTTATACCAATCCATAGGCGTCATAGGTTTTGGACACTGACCTGTTTCAAGCTTTCCATTAAAATGTATCGCTTCTCTTTTAGATCTTAATGGATGATCATCAGGCAAGAATAGTCGATGTCGAAGATAAATGTTTTTGTTGAGATTCTTACTATAGATTGATCTCAACCAATCGCCACAATATGGACAAGCTTTATAACCCTTAGTAGATATTCCTACATCATGGAAAATGATAAAAATATAGTTAGGTTAAATCATATTTATTTACATGCATATTGAATAAAAAAATTACATCAATACCTAAACAAACACCATATCCTAGAAGATTGTGAATAGTCCAAGCCACAATACCACGAACCGTAATATTTCTTTCATTGATGCTTTTCGATACATCAATGACATTAATAGCTCTCCATAACTCTTGAAGATCGTCAATGAGAGGATCAAGATATATATTCATATCTTTAACTGGTCTTTTGCCTGGGATTAAAAGTGAAAGCATAAAATGTTCCTTTTTAATGCTAAGATATGGCGGAAGATTGTAGTTTATGATTACCACTGGCCATGTTAACCATGTACTGGATTTCATGGAGAATGGATTAACCCCATCTAATGCAACTCCTAACTTTAGATTTTGTGGATTTTGTGCACATGCATGCATGTGTGTGTACGTATATATATGGATATGTATATGTGTGTTTATGTTATATGTATGTATATGTGTATATGTATACATATATGTATGCGTATATTTTTGCATGTATATGTGTATGTCGGTATGTGTATGTGTATGTGTGTGTATATTGTGTATGTATTCTGATTTTTTTTTATGTTTGAAATTAAATTAACAAGAGATATTGTATGGTCGAAAAAAATAAGAGGCGAGCTAACATACCACCTGAGTCGTGGTAGTTTTTTCGTAGACAGCTACGTCTTCAGGAGTCATTTCCTCAGCAGAAGGTACACAAATTAATAGTTTATATTTATAATTTTTATATATTTTAGTCATTTGTTACATTTAATTTATGTATTTTTTTTCTTGAATAAATAGGCTACTGCAAAGAAGAGAGTGGAGTCGGACCACACATCGCACCTCCGCCAAATGGGCCATATTGGTTTTGTAGCTATATTTGTAAGTATATGTGTTATTGTGAGTATATTTTTTATTTTAGTTAAAATGCAAGCAACTAATGTTTTTTATTTTTTTCATTGCAGCGGACAATTATGGCCGATATCCTATGAAAGATGAGATCGAGTATGCTACACATTTTGGATATCGGCGTTTGAGTGAGTATATGCAAGATCATCATGATGCCTTTGTGAGTATTTTTAAATTTTATATAATTATTTTATTGTTATGAATGGTTTAATTTTTTTATTTATTTATGTTTGTTATATGTAATACAAGAGTATTATGGAGAGACAAATATGGATGAGGTGGAGAGACAGACACAGGAGGGACGATCTCGATCATCACAGGGTGATCATGACGATGAGGATGAGGAAGATCAGGATGATCATGATATTGCTGATGATGATGATGATCATGATGATGATGATTAGGATTTTAGTTGATTATGACATTGGATTATATGTATTTACATTGATATATATATATATATATATATATATATATATATATATATATATATATATATATATATATATATATATATATATATATATATATATATATATATATATATATATATATATATATATAATCTATATATTTTTCATTTCACTTATGTTTTGAATTATGTGTATGGTATTAAGTAATGAAGAGTTTTGTTCTATTCATTGTTATTATTGTTTATATTACACATGTGTTTTAATACTTTAATTATATAATTCATTCATATGTGTGTACCTAAGTGTATATGTATGTAGTGTATATGTATGTATGTGCATGTGTATGTGTGTGTATATGTATGTATGTGCATGTGCATGTGTAAGTGTATATGTGTGTATGATTATGTGCATGTGCATGTGTATGTGTGTGTATATGTATGTGCATGTATATGTGTAACTCTATGTGTATATGTGTGTATGTGCATGTATATGCGTATATGTAGGTATGTGCATGTGTGTGTGCATGTGTATATGTGTTTTAATACTTTTTTTATATAATTCATTCATATGTCTGTACCTAAGTGTATATGTATCTATTTGCATGTGTATGTGTGTGTATATGTATGTATGTGCATGTGCATGTATAAGTGTATATGTGTGTATGAGTATGTGCATGTGCATGTGTATGTGTGTGTATATGTATATGCATGTATAGGTATAACTATATGTGTATATGTATGTATGTGAATGTATATGTGTATATGTAGGTATGGGCATGTGTGTGTGCATGTATATATGTGTTTTAATACTTTAATTATATAATTCATTCATATGTGTGTACCTAATGGTATATGTATGTGTGTGTATATGTATGTATGTGCATGTGTATGTGTGTGTATATGTATGTATGTGCATGTGCATGTATGAGTGTATATGTATGTATGAGTATGTGCATGTGCATGTGTATGTGTGTGTATATGTATATGCATGTATACGTATAACTCTATCTATATCTTTGTGTATGTGCATGTATATGTGTATATGTAGGTATGTGCAATGTGTGTGTGCATGTGTATATGTGTTTTAATACTTTCATTATATAATTCATTCATATGTGTCTACCTAAGTGTATATGTATGTGAGTGTATATGTATGTATGTGCATGTGTATGTGTGTGTATATGTATGTATGTGCATGTGCATGTATAAGTGTATATGTGTGTATGAGTATGTGCATGTGCATGTGTAAGTGTGTGTATATGTATATGCATGTATATGTATAACTCTATGTGTATATGTGTGTATGTGCATGTATATGTGTATATGTAAGTATGTGCATGTGTGTGTGCATGTGTATATGTGTTTTAACACTTTAATTATATATTTCATTCATATGTGTGTACCTAAGTGTATATGTATGTGAGTGTATATGTATGTATGTGCATGTGTATGTGTGTGTATATGTATGTATGTGCATGTGCATGTATAAGTGTATATGTGTGTATGAGTATGTGCATGTGCATGTGTAAGTGTGTGTATATGTATATGCATGTATATGTATAACTCTATGTGTATATGTGTGTATGTGCATGTATATGTGTATATGTAAGTATGTGCATGTGTGTGTGCATGTGTATATGTGTTTTAACACTTTAATTATATATTTCATTCATATGTGTGTACCTAAGTGTATATGTATGTGTGTGTATATGTATGTATGTGCATGTGTATGTGTGTGTATATGTATGTATGTGCATGTGCATGTGTAAGTGTATATGTGTGTATGAGTATGTGCATGTGCATGTGTAAGTGTATATGTGTGTATGAGTATGTGCATGGTCATGTGTAAGTGTATATGTGTGTATGAGTATGTGCATGTGCATGTGTATATGTGTGTACATGTATGTGCATGTATATGTGTAACTCTATGTGTATATGTGTGTATGTGCATGTATATGTGTAGATGTAAGTATGTGCATGTGTGTGTGCATGTGTGTGTGCATGTGTATATGTGTGTGTACGTATGTGCATATATATGTGCATATATGTATATAATTTATGTATATGCATGTGTATATGTATGAAACATGCATGTGTATGTGGATGCATTTCCATTTGCATCCATGTGCATGCATGTGGATGTGCATATACATGTATTTGCATATATGTTAATGTGTGTATATATATATATATATATATATATATATATATATATATATATGCAATAATGCATGCATGTAAGTCTTTTTATGTGGTTGTAGAAATGTTTGTGCATATGCATGTGTATACGTGTGTATGTCTAAGTGTATGTGCACATGTATCTGTGTGTATATATGTGTGTGTATGTGCATGTGTATATGTGTATATGTGTGAAAGTGCATCTTCATCATGTATAAGTATATAAGTGCATATCAATAAGTGTGAGTATGCTATCGAATGAAAATAACACAATTCAAATGATATACAAAGAATAGAAATTGTACTTACAATTAGCCATACTTTTTGTTTGGTTAACTTCTTGAATAACCTGCAATAAAGAGAGAGAGAGAGAAAGAGAGAGAGAATTCAAAGAGAGAAAGATGTAGAAAGAGAGAAACAGAGAGAGAGGGAGACAATAAGAGAGAGCTTAGGCAAAACAACAATTCTGCATATACTTGCTTCAGCTCGTAAGTGCAACGCAATTGCGAACATTGGAGAGCTCTTCAATTGGATGCGTGAAAATGCTGATTGAATAGCCTCCAATGTTTTAATTTTTGTCTGTCAATAGACCGTCGTGTTAGCGATGCTACCCGTCGTCGCATAAGCGACATGTTTTTAGCGTGGCTTATGCGACGCCAAAAATTGTCACCTATGCGACATAAAAAATCATCGCTTATGCGGCGCTATTTAAAAGCGTCATGTTAGCGATGCTTTATGGGAGTGTCGTAGCACCGTCGTGCCATGAGTCGCAAAAAACGTCGTTGACTTCGTCGTTTAATCGACCGTCCGTGCATGACGCTAATTACGATGCATGTTGCAATTTTATTGCGACACAATTGTGTCGCCTTAACCATCGCTATACGCTTGTATTCCTTGTAGTGTGTGTATGTAAGTATGCATATGCATGTGTATGCATGTGAGTGTATGTGTGTGTATGTGTATGTTTGTGCATATATGTGTGTGTATGTATATATATGAATGTGTGAATGTGTATGTATATATGTGTGTATGCATGCATATGTATGTGTGTATGTGAGGGTATGTGTGTGTATGTGTATGTGTGTGGCTCTTACATGTGTTTATGCATATGTCTATGCATGTGTGTGTATGTATTTATGGAAATGCAATTGTGTATGTACCTTTGTGTGCATCCTTCTCTCTCTCTAGTATGTGTGTACCATTCTCTCTCTCTATAGGTATGTGTGTGTCCTTGTCTCCCTCTCTAAAGGTATGTGTGTGTCCTTTTCTCTCTCTCTCATTGTCTCTCTCTTTATCTCTCTTTCTCTGTCTCTAGATCTCATCAAATTTCTGAGCAAATTTGTCGAGAGAATTCCAATTTGTTTGTAGAACATCCCTCATGGAATGCTCCAGTGCTACACTATGATGCTAGTAGCAACGTTATTAAACTACTATCACATAAGTGATGCTAAATGTTGCTTATATGATGAAACCTTTTTTCTTTTCTTAAGTGTGGTTTATGCGAACTTCTAGGGGGAAAGCATCACATAAGCAGCATAGATCGGTTTGTTTTTAAATTTGGGGTATCGCAATGCCCCCCTTATTCCTTGTAGTGCATGCACTTAGATCCTCAACATGATTTAAGCTCTTGAAGCTCATAAAAGAACATGCAAGTTGCTCGTTCATAAGAATCGATGATTATAAAAATATGTGCTGATGAAGACCAGTTTGCACATGGAACGCCTGCATCCATCCTTATTTTAATAACATGATTGCTTAAGTGGCTGATTCTTTACTCACTTGAAAGAAAGTGTGTGCGTATATTGTTGCTACTTCAGGCAACGAAAGAGAAGGAAATCACTCTATGGGAGTGAGAATCGTTTGAAGGAATGGTTTGAAGTGCAGCCATTTCGCCATGCAAGGTCCATCTGTCGAAAGGAATGCTTTAGGCATGCGCACTCCTTGCTATAGACAGGCAGGGTAGCCTCAAAGCTATTATCAACGTCGAGGAATGAAAACAAAGTTGGTACATTGTTCTTCTTTTAGGCGTGATTCTCTCTCAGCATCAGAACTTTTTTCCTTTCTTCTTTTTGCGCCACAGCTATTTACCAGCAACACATACCAATTTAAATGATAATATAAGCCCAAAGTCTTTTTTACAAAAAACGATCATATCATAATCCTGGTGGTGTTCTTGTAGAAGCAATCATATCCAAATCTTTGTTACGGAAATGAACCTGTTCTTGTAGAAGCGATCTGTTCTGCAATGTCATAAGCTTGATGGTATCTTTGTCGAAGCTACCATGTTCAAACGCTGGGCATTTGATGATCATATGAGTGCAATATCTTTGTTACGGAAAAGAACTTGTTCAGCACTATCATGCCAAAGGGCTGCACATTAGGTGATCATATAAGCTTCATATCTTGGTTACAGAAAGGGATATGATCATGATGGGATTCTTGTAGCAACGGTCGTGTCCAAATGTTGGGCTACAATTCAGCACTTTTATCCCTTTCTGTTCATAATGTGACAACTCTTCATAATGCTGATGATTTTGTGAATGAAGAATCAAAACACATCTTTTGTGCGAGCATATGTATGCAGCAGATATCTGTAAACAGAAAAATGCTTCTTTTTGTTTATCATGTTTATTCTTGCTGAGTTCGGATTGGCGCGGATGCTTAAAACAACACAAAGTTTTCTATTTGACTTTCTATGTTACTTCTTGAGAGTTGAAATCTTAAATGGAGTTCGTCGTCATCTCGTTTTGATCTGTTGGGCGGCGTAGAATATTGGTCAGAAAAGTGATTCTTCTCTTACTACCGGATATTGAGCGCCGCTCTAATACTACAAACGCATCATACTTCTTAGTTTCCACGTATCAATTATCTCACACACACACACATATAAATATATATATATATATATATATATATATATATATATATATATATATATATATATATATATATATATACACCAAATGATGATCTATGCTTTATGAACAACTCCTTTGTAAGAACTTTGGTCAAGAGGCTAGCTAGACTCCTTCGTGTTGCAATGATGGTATCTACATTTTGTGTCCTTTCTTTTGGGAGCTTTTCTCACCTCAACATGTTTCGTGCATCAATTCGTAACTAAATTATTTTACAAAGACTCGGTTGAAAAATTATTAAAAACAAATAGTTATAGGTTTGTGCTCACCATAATCAATTTCTTCAAAGTATAGTTTGAGCCAAATAGTCTAACAAGCTCAAGTTCTGAGGGTTTTGTATTTAATCTCTATGGATGATACAATTGTAGTACTTTTCTCTTCCAAACTCCTTGAAATAGATCCATTTTCCTAGGAAGAAGGTGTCTCCACTAATGCTCCTTGTACCCACTATGTATACCCTCCATAAAGAAATCAAAGTTTGGGGATACATATGTTTTGGCACCTACCAATGAGATACTTTGGGGGCTTTCATATACTCAAAAAGATAGTTCACTGCAAAGGGGCTTTCATATACTCAAAAAGATAGTTCAGTGCGAAAAAGATATTAGTTCTTCTAATAGTTGAATTTATAAGAGATCCTATGATTTGTCTATATTTGATTTCATCATATGCAATAACATTCACATCCTTAGCTATTTTAAGAGTTTATTCCATGTGTATAGAAACTCTATAGAGTTTTTCATGCAAAACATATCAAGAACTAAAAAAGGTACTTTTGTTATGAGATAAATACCCAAAGAGATCTAGAGAAAGCATCTTTGAAGGTGAAAGAATAAATATTCCCTCCAAGTGAGGAAGTGTGGGATCATTCACATACATCCGCATGAGCCCATTTGATTACATCACATGCCCTAGAATGCATCTTTGAGAACTTACTTCTACCATGATTTCCAAGGGAGCAAGCATCACACAATCTTCTAATTCTTGATAACGATGGACTGCGGATGAGAATCTTGTAGGAGTTCTTTGGATCTTTAATGAGGCTTTGTGGTCTTCAAAATTTACTTTGTCTCCTTTTTCACACATATCTCAAAATCAAATTATATTCTTGATAAAAGATGGTACTAAGAGAACATTAACAAGTTTTGTTTCATCTCTTCTCCCCAATAGAATGGGATTGTCACATTTCCCTACAATAAAATTGGAGTTCTATTCACTATGAATATAGTACCATTATGAGAATCACTAATATATTATGCATGAGAAGTCATATGAGGACTTGATCTAATATGGATCCACCATGGTTCATCCTTGGGAACATGTCTGTGGGTGGCAAAATCTTCCATAAGAAAAAAGTGAAGAATTATGTCAAAGTGGGTGGATTCTTTTCAACCTTCTCCATCCATCCAATAGACTAATCCTCCTCTCCCACTATCTTGATTACTCCTAAAATGATGGACATATCTAGAAAAATCAAAAAAATTGTATAGAATAGGACCTATGCCTATAATTTCTTCTTCCTCTACATCTCCAAGAAGGATGTCCTCTATCTTGGAAAGATTGAATACTTTCATGATCTTTTTTATCTTCATTTTGAATGGGCTGATGTCTTTCCTTTCCACTTGTTGGTACATTTGGCAATCCTAAGTGCTTAGCCAAACCCATAAGGATTATACTTCACTCTAAGCCAAATCACATGAGGAGTTATGTGGGAACACTTGCTTATACTTTTCACATTACTACCATAAATAAATGGTAAAGGCATAAAGTAGAAGAATCTTGTGGATGTAGGAGACGAAAATCCCATGAATTGGTGTTTGAGAGAATCATTTCAATCACTCCTAAAGTGTAGGAACACTTTTAGGTGTGGGAAGATTCAAAATTCAAAACACTTACACATGTTTAAATACACCTCCTTCTAGTCGTGGGATAGAGTGCTACAATGGAGAGCTATTGAGCTGCTACTTTGGGCATAACTTGATCTCTCTTACTCTAAGATCGGTCCTATACATTTCTCATGTATCGTATGTGCATTATCATTTACTAATTCATAGTTTTCTTCATCATCATTGCTATGTATTGCTCAATGTCTACTTCTCAACTTTTCATTGATTTTGTAGAAGCATGTTTTCTGCATATACTCTATCATTTCATGCACTTTAACTTGTTATAGTTAGGATGGAGTATCTATTTTATGCCTGTAAAGTTTCATTAAATTCATGAAATAACTTTTGACAGTTGGATAAACACTTCAATTAGATGTGTGCAAAAGCTCTTTGGTCAATTCATACCAGGTTGTGAGCTCTGAACAAAAATCTGAGTACCTATAGTCTCAAAATAGAAAGTTCTCCCTCAACTCTAGCACTATATTTTGTCATAAACATTTGAGGATGATGCTTCAAAGCACACAGTAGTTCTAAATACATATTTAAAGAGCAATCCATCTCAAAATAGAAAGTTTGCTCTCAACTCTACCACTAGCAAGTTATCTGTTTTGGCATAATCATTTGAGGATGATGCTTCACAGCACATAGTGGTTCTAAATATATGTGCAACACCAATCCATCTATGGAGTGTATCTAACCATCTCTTCATAGTGGTATCAGAGCAATAACAACTCAACATGGGAGATGGATTCCCATCAGCTATTAACAAATTGGATTGAGGTAATTACCTAGCATGGTCATTGAGAATGGAAGCATGGTCATTGAGAATGGAAGCATGGTCATTGAGAATGGAAGCATACCTTCAAGGAAGAAACCTCTATGGTTAAATTTTTGGAGATGAGATCATGCCAATCCTCAGAAGCAAAGGACAACAAACACTTGAAGATCAAGAGAGGTTAACCACATGGTGCTCAAAAGATGCTCTAGCCAGGTCTTACATTCTTAACTGAGTCTCGGATTTTTTACTTCCACACATCAGGAGTTGCAAGACTTTGTAAGAGACATGGAATGCACTTGAATCATTTTTTTTAATCAAGCACAAAATCCAAGAAGAATGAACTATGGATGGAGTTACAACAGTCAAGAAGATGCCCAAGCAAAGTGTGATGGGCTTTGTCACCAAGATGAAGGACCTAGCTGACCAAGTTGGGAACATTGGAGAAGTCATAGATGAAGAGCAAATAATGAGACAAGTGATCAATGGAATAAAGGCGGATGACAAATGGGAAGCATTCACTACAACCATGGGCCTATACATGGATATGTAGGTCCCTAATTTTAACACTCTCATGGGGAAATTATTCACACATGAGGAAAATCTTATGAAGAATGGAGGAAGCTCTAAAGTTAATCAATCCTCCGCCTTATACACAGATAAGAACAAAAATAAAGATAGTAAAAGCAAAGGCAAAAAGTCTAATGATGAAGCAAGTACCTCTCAAGAAAACTTTGTAGATAGAGGTAGAGGCTCAAGAGGAAGAGGCAGAGGAGGAAGACAAGGTAGGGAGAGATAAAAAACTCTTCTCCATGTGCCATATCTAGATTGACTAATCACATTACTGAGAATTGTTTCAGGAATCCAAGGAATCAAAGAGGAAGAGGCTATGGTAGAGGTGGATATGGAAGCGCAAGAGGTAGATTGAACAACAACAATGGTTACAATAATAATTCATAAAACAACAACAATAATTAAGGAGGATATAAAGGAAGGAGAGAGTACAACAATGATAGATGATCAAGCTCAAGAAGACTCACTACTTCTGATGAATATGACTATGAAGCAAGGTAAAATGGATGAACATGCTTTCTACATAGGCTTAGGTTTCTCAAACCATGTAGTAGCCAATGTAGCATTACTTTCAGATTTGGAAGATCCAAGAAATAGGCATGAAGTCCAAACAGGAGATGAGATGATCGAAGGCATCTAGTAGAGAAGATTAGAAATGTGAAGACTTAAGATGGTAATATGAACCTATTAAGCAAGGTATTGTATGTGCCTACTATAACAAAGAATCTCATAAGTGTTGGCCAGATTGTGGAGAAAGTTTGCAGGTCAGATTCACAAAGCATGGAGCATTTGTTGAGAATCCAGATCAAGGATTCAAGATAATAGCAAAGGGAGAAAAATTAGGTAGATTGTTTATGTTTGATCTTCAAGACACTAGGAACATTGCATTATTCAAGTATGGGAATCAAACACTATCAGAATTGGAAATGTGGCACAAAAGGCTATCTCATATAGGAGAAAGAGCCTTAAGAAAAATCAGTAAGGATCTAAGTGTGCTTGGCCTACCAAATATCTCCAACGAACATATGATCTACAAAGGTAGTGCTTGTCAATTTGGAAAATCTCATACAAACATATGGGGACCAAGCAAGAAGCGATCAAGGTATTATGTGTCTTTCATTGATGATTGTAGCAGATGGACAATACTCTATTTTATGAAGCATAAGGATGAAGTATTCATTTGTTTCAAAAAGTATCTTGCACTTGTTGAGAATCAATCAGGTAAAACCTTGAAGAGGCTACCGTCAGATGGAAGGGGAGAGTATTTCTCCCATGAATTTGATGCCTATCTCCAAGAGAGAGGTATCAAAGAGAGATTACAACAAGATATACTCCAAAGCAAAATGGAGTAGTAGAAAGAAGGAATAGAACCATAGTAGAAACTGCAAGATCAATGTTGAATGAGAAGAGATTACAAAACTACCTATGGGTAGAGGTTGTATCCATAGCCAGCTACATAATAAATAGGCTTCCATCCAAAGCATTGGATGGAATGAAACGATATGAAGCATGGAATGGAAGAAGACCTAGCTTTGACCATTGGAGGATCTTTGGGTGCATTGCATATGCACACATACCCTCACAAATCAGAGGCAAGATGGATCTAAAGGCAAAGAAGTGTATATTCATTGGTTATGATGTTAACCAAAAAGGTTATAGATTATATAATCCTAGTAATAAATGGTTTTTGATTAGTAGAGATGTTGTCTTTGATGAGAAAATTTCTTGGTTTGAAGATGATTGCATGAGAGTCAAGCTACGCTATGATATTTAGGAGCACTTTCCAACATTGCAAAAGGTAAATGATCACCTACATGAAGATTCAGCTGATTCTGAAGAGGATCAGAAGAAACCAGGATAGAGAGATACAATGGACAGCTATTGAGCTGATACTTTGGGAATACCTTGAGCTCTATTATTGTAACAGTGGTCCTCTACATTTCTCATGCATCATATTTGCATTATTTTTTCCTAATTGATAGATTTCTTCATGATCATTTGTGTGTACTGCTCACTATCTACTTCTCAAATTTTTAGTGATTTTGTAGAAGCAAGTTCTCTACAAATACTCCATCATTTCATGCACTTTAACTTAATATAGTTATAGTGCAATGTCTATTTTATGCATTAAAAGTTTCATTAACTTTGATTCAGTAGATTTTGAGATATCTATTTTGAAGCAACCCATGTCTGCATATCTTCTTGCTCTTGAAATATCAGGATGACCGCTTCAGGTTGTTAAACTTATTGCTCACTCTGTAGTCACTCTAAATTCATAAAGTGACTTGTGTTAGTTAGATAAACACTTGAGTTAGATGTGTACAAAAATTCTCTGATCAATTCATACCAAGGTGTGAGCTCTAAGCAAAACTCTGAGTACCTATAGTCTCAAAATAGAAAGTTCTCTCTCAACTCTAGCACTTGCAAGTTAACTATTTTGGCATAACCATTTGAGGATGATGCTTCAAAGCACATAGTGGTTCTAAATACATACTTAAAGAGCCAAAGGGGTCTACTAAGGTTCCCTAAAGTCATATTGGTAGGTGTAGAGCAGGTTTTGTGCAACACGAGTCCATCTTTGGAGCCTATCCAACCATTTCCTCACATCACTTTCATGTTGAATCTCCCTCTTCCCATTGAATAGAAGAGTGCTTTTTAACTTGACATCCATTATTTTTCTCCATTGTGCATTGACTATATGGAACCTTGTCTTTGATGTTTATCTCTAAAAACTTTCTCCATCTTATAAAGGGATGGTTCCCCCTATAGGTGATGAATTCTTGAATTAAGCCTTCACACACATCTCTGAATCCATGTATGATGATTGTAGAGAGCTCACTCAAACATCTTATCTCAAACAACTACTAATTGATATAAAACTTCACTCTCTTAATGAAGGTTGAAGCATCCTCTCATTTCTTTCTCTTATAGTTGGTAATTTTAACCTTGAGTACCACTTGTGTCAAGGTTCTCTAGTAGTCCTTGGTATTCTCCAATGTCTTCCATGCCTTAGTAGGAGCCTTATATCAATCAAATGATTGCAAATATCTTCTTTGTCATGCAATCTTATCATATGATCAATAAGCATGACCTTCATATTGCAATTGGCCAACTTGTGTGCACTTCCACTTGACCTCTCTATTGAAATTTAATCTAAGTAATCTTGAAAGAAAAGGAAGGAGTTCATCTTTATGTTCCATGTTACATATGTTTTTTCATTGGGTCTCTCAACTCCTTCCAAGTGTAGTCTATAGAGAAATGGTGCCAACTTTAGCTACAAGAAGTTTAATAAAGATTTTGTCCTTCACTCAGATATTCTTGTACTAGTAACGTATAGCTGAGCAACTCCAATACCATGAGAAAAAGAAGAGATGAACCTACAAACACTCAGAGAGAACAACTAGGACATGATATGAGAGAGATAAAATCAATGAGAAATCGTGGACTCAACAAGATTACAAAAGTTTAAACTAGAAGCTAACTCAAGATACTTGAAAATCCTTAAGGATAACAGCTCTATCAGAAGGGCTAAATGGTGCAAATGAAGTCAATGTATAATGGCCACAAGTATGTGGAATAAATGATTCCACTTCTATCCCTATGATCCAAACTCTAAGACTCCACAAAATGTGACTTTCACACATACTATCACTTAGCTCTAGCTCTTCTTCTATCTAGCTACAAAAGTGTTCACATGCCTCTATCTAAATACATATAACTATTTCACATATGGGATTTTGATGAAAGTGGTTTACATGAACATCCATCATGATAAGAGCTTTGTTGAAGAAACCACTTGGAGATAGAGCATATAGCTCTAGATACAATCTTCATAATTTGTCTTGCTATTTGTTTCTTGAAATCTACCACTTGAGATTGATGTTGAACTAGTAGGATCACCGAGCTTATGCTCTATATTTTATAGATCATTTGACTTTTTTAGATGCGTGAGAAATGATAAATAGATAGAGAGATATGCGCCATGAAAAAATGCAATTAGACAAGGTGTGTTCTCTTGATTTTTCTCCTACGCTGTAGGAACACTTTTGCAACTTGGGATTGATTTCCAAAAAGGTATCCATGTCCATTGGTGATGTGAAAAGCATAGTAAAACACTCTCAAACATAATAAAAAATACTTAAATATTATTCCTATAATAAAGTATTATTTTCAAACTCTTCAAAAAGATAATGTGGGCTTGCATATTCCAACATGGTATAGGAGTGGCAGTGTATGCCGATGGACTCAAACACAAATTTATATGCTTGCACACTTATGCCAAGCTATTCCCTTGAAGAAACTTGCAATCAAGTTTCTTGATAGTTATTATCTAAATAAATAAACCACCATGTACATGGTATGTGATCTTGTTAATAAAACCAGTGATTCAGGAGAGGTTGTGGTGTAGGACTTGATTAATTGAGGGGAGTTAACTACCACTCCATGTTTAAAGTTTTTCCATTCTTAATATTATGAATGCCTACCTAGTACCACAAGGTTCCAAAATTGAGGAAGTCTACTTTGTTGTTGGATCAAACATGGCCTTTTGAACATGTAGTTCCCTTGACAAGAAAAGTTAGAATTCAATGATTATGCAAGCCATAAAGGATCCCAAGAAGGAGATCTTTATAGCATCCTTAGATCCAAATAGGAACGAACATTGGGAAATGATGGACATAGAAAAGCCTAAGAAAGCCTACTTACGTCACTCTCTTTTTGCATTAGTTATGTCTTAAGAGAAGAAGAAACCTTCAAGACCAATTGGATTTAGTAAGGATTTCCTTAATGAATTTCAAAAGAAAAGGAACTGGAGAGGGATGGATCCCATTGGTATAATACTTCTAAAACTCTCAAGTATATAAGAATCAAACAAATGTGATTCATCATATTTAACCCAAAATGATGTAGATCGTAATTCCCAAGTATCTCAGAACATTACCTTTCCATTTCCATGGCCTCTAGACTATAGATGAAGGCTTCAACCTATGCAAGTTTCCCAATGTCTAAGGAACCACCACAATGGCACTTCATATCTATATGATTATGTGGTTGAGTCTAAAAAAGTGCTCAAAAGTAAGAAGGTGAAATATTTTTGCATCCAAATATGAAGCTTTTGAGCTCATGTTCATTCAAACGGCCATAATTGCGCTTTCAAATAGTTGATGGGTAGGTATTTTAGAGATGTGAACCATCTCCTTGATGATTACATTTGCTAGTTGTCAAAGTAAAGGGTGTATCTTGACACCTCTTCTTTCATTCATAACTTCAAACAAAGTAGTGAGACTATTCCACTTCCACCTAGAGGTTCAAGAAATACATATATCCATGCCCAACAAAAGAGCCTTGGTCACAAGAAGAGATGATATTAATTTTCTTGATGTATTGGTAAGACCTGAATGTAGAACATTTGTCTATGTATAGTACTTGCATACACTAGATGCCTTTTGAAAATCGTGCATTTAATTTGGAATAAAATGTAAAAAAAAAATATCTTAAGCTTCCTTGATTGCAAACATAGTTAGTAGATCTCACATCTAATTTATTGATTAATCAATAGATATAGTTGAAAAAAAGATTGGTTCTAAATTTCACATGCCAATGACACCCTCAATGAGTGCAAACAATTCCTAGATGTTATAATTTTGGAGGACATCATCCTACTTTGCCTTGAATTTTTACTTCAACATGGAGTGATAAGATCTTAGTTCATCACGATTGGTTGTGGGGCAATACTTAAGGTTGGTGATAGGGAGTGCCAAGGTTGACTCGTCATTGTCCTTGGTTTGTGCACTCAACTGAAGAAAGTCATAAATATCAGCGAGTTTTTGGCTACGCACATTTTCTTTTTGCTCAACATGTTTGGAGACTTGTGTTGCATCCATGGAGTAGTCTAGATTGGCCTTCTGTTGAGGTTTTTGGATTGTGGTTGACTTTTCCGTGGTCCTTTGTGAGAGGTCAGGTGGACACTCTACTTTAGAAAAGAAAGAAGCTCCAACACTTGCATGTCTTGCCCATTAGTAAATGAGGCATTCTATGCAACAGATCTAGGAAGGCATGCAGGAAGTGTGGATGGTATGCTTGAGGGGAAGAGGGTCCCCATCTAGTCGTTGATTATGCCCATTTGGCCAAAGAGAGGGAGGAAGATTTCCTGAGTGCTCCTCTATCCAATGGTAGTCTGCATCTATCCAGAGAGGGTTGCCATTGGTTGGAGGATTTGTCCAAAGATCTTCTAGTCTCTCTTTGCTTTCATTATGTGGGGGTAGGGGTCACCTTCCACTGAGTGCAGGTGATTAGGGATCTCAAGCTCTATCACTCATTGTTAGCTTGCTACCTCAAAGTGAAGGGAGCATTTTCTAAGATTTAAATCTAGTGAGTGATCATATATCCAATCTTGGTCAAGAATTAGTGGTTCTATCATGTCATTATCATGGAAAACTAGGAGCTTCCCCATCAAGGTTACATCTTCTTGATGATCACACATGGCCAATCCATTGATGCTCTTGTGAAACCTTAAGGATCGGTATCAAAAATTTTAAGGGAAGCACTGCATTTTGACCAAAAACCATGTGAAATGGAGTTGCATTGGGTACCTTCTTGTAGGCCACTCGATATGCCCAAACAACATGGTGTAACTATTTGTCCTTATCTAAATCTTTGTTGTTTATGAGTTTAATTAATACATTGCAAAGGATCTTGTTAGTACTTTCTGCCTATTCATTGGCTTGGGGATAATATGGTGTGGAATTCTTCTGAATCACCATAAAATCATGTAAAATTTCAATGACTTTGTTGAGAAAGTGATTCTCTCTATCGCTCACTAGTTCTATAGGCAATCCATACCTTGTAAAGAAGTGCTTAGATAAGAATTTTGATGTTGTGTGTGCATCATTCTTTTTTATGGCCTTAGCTCCTACCCATTTGGTGAGATAATATGTTGCTATGATGATGTATTCAGCATGAGTGCCTTTAGCAGGGGGTTTAATGGGTCCAACAAAATATATCCCCCACGTAGAGAATGCACATCCTCCCATCATGGGTTTCACAAGCATCTCATCTCTGCATTTTGGAAATTGAGCTCTTTGGTAAACATCACATCTCTTTATATATGTATGTGCATCCATATGAAGAGTAGGTCACCATAGTCTCAAAAATAGTATAACCTTACTTATCGGATTGGGGCAAATATCCTTCTCTTTCTCTTTTGTACAGATTATCAGCAATGAGTTTTTAGTCTTGAGCTTCTTGCTCTAGACTTCTTTGTCTTGTTAAGGTGATTTCTCAAGGGAATATTTTCATCCTCAAGTAAGTTACCATTGGTTTGCTCCATTCTAGTGATATACGGTAGCATGTTTGATAGGTGGTCTAATGCAAGAGATTGGACATTCCTTGCATACCCTATGGCCATCTCCTTCCACCAAAGGCTAGTACACTCCTAATCTATGTAGAATTTGTAGGGTGTAGTGTCCCGAGTGGTGTTGCTATAATGCACCTACATGTGCTAATTGCAACCATTTACCATGCTCTGCTTCCTCTACACAACAAGTGAGGATTTTTTTATTGTTTTGCTTGTACTACTTCATGCCATTATTTGATATCTTTGTGACTTAGTTACGTCCGTTTCCTTGGTTATGACTCTAGATTCTTGGGTCCAAAGGTAAGAATGGGGACAATTGACTGGGCCCATTAAGGCACTACTTCAAGATTAAATAAATATGCATCTAGTAATTCATCAGCTTTCCCTTGAGGGGCTTCTTCAATGGTCACTCATGAGAGATGATCAGCTCTAAGATGGGTCTTCCCTTTTCTAGCTACCACTTCGAAATCATACTCCATCAATAAGAGAAACCATTGTACCAATCTTCTCGTGTTATAAGGCTTTTTGACTAGGTATAACACACCTTGATGGTCTTTAAAGAATTTGAAATTTTTTTCCAGTAAGTAATGTCTAAATTTCTTTACTACATAAACCATTCCTAATACTTCTCTCTGAGTGGTGGTGTAGTTTCTCTCGGTTGCATTCAATTGCCTACTTGCATATGCTATAGAAAGGTCTATATTGTCCTCACCTATGGGTTGTGCTAGCACACACCGGATAGCATAATTGGATGCATCCAAGTGTACACGGAATGGCTTACTCTAATTTCTTATCGTCGAAATTGGGTGCTCAACACAAGCACTCTTTACGTTCATTTAATGATCTTTCACATTCCTCTATCCACTCATACTTAGTCAAGAAGGCGTACAAAGGCTTAGCAATGATCCCATACATGTGTATGAAGCATTGATAGTAACCACAACGTCCCATGAAAGCTTGTTATTCCTTGACATTCTTTGGCCTAGGGAGCTCCACAATCACTCTGACATTCTCGTGATTGATAGAGACTCTATTCTTTAACAACATGTGCCCTAGAATCTTGCCTTGCTTGACCATGAAAACACACCTTTTTTGGGTTAATGTAGGCATGATATT
The DNA here is from genome assembly GCA_020310875.1 of Ceratopteris richardii. Taxonomy (NCBI): domain Eukaryota; kingdom Viridiplantae; phylum Streptophyta; class Polypodiopsida; order Polypodiales; family Pteridaceae; genus Ceratopteris; species Ceratopteris richardii. The sequence goes on along the minus strand of CM035407.1, from coordinate 213,041,967 downwards.
CTCAACATTTGTCAAAGACTTCTTTCAATTTAGGAATGTGTGTTTGCCTAATGTTGGAATGAGTGCATAAATCATCCTCATAGACTTCCAAGTTCTTATAGAGGAACTCGTTAAAGACATGACACATCAACCATTGAAATGTAGTAGGTGCATTTGTAAGCCCAAATGGCATTACACAAAATGCAAATATACCCCATTATGTGGAAAAAGCTATCTTATGCTCATCTTTGGGGGCAATGGATACCTGATTGTAGCCCAAGAATCCATCAAGGAAGCTGAATACCTCCTTGCCCCTTACATGTTCTAATAGGTGTTCAATGATAGGAAGCAGATAACTATCTCTGATAGTGGTTGCATTGACTTTATCAAGTTAATGCACACACCTAGCTTTCCATTTTTCTTGGGTATGATGAAAATGAGAGATACCCATTTAGTCTGCTCAATCTCATAGAAAACTCCTACTTCTATCAAGTGATCTATCTCCTCTTTAATCTTGGCAATGTAGTTATCATTATAAGTGTATGGTCTCTATTTGGAAGGCTTGGATTCTTGAGTCATGGGAATTCTATGGGAGCATATGCAAGGTCTACCCCTTTCAAAGCCTTGTAGCTCCAAGAAAACACATCTCTATATTCCCTCAATAGGGCAATCAACTATTCTTCTTCCTCTAGCGTTAAGTCATGCCTGATATATGTGCATTTTTCTTCTCCTTCCTCCACTATGACTGCTATCTTCTTAGTATTTTCTCAATTTTCGTATGCTTCTCCTATGCAAGTTTCTCTCTTAGACATTCTTAACATTATTCTTTAAACTTCAATTTCATATTTCTTAATTTTTTTTCATACTTCCAATAGGGGTTCCTCTTCTCCTTGGGTAGTGGATTTCTCTAGAAATCATCCTTCCTTCCTTCCTTTCAAGATTGGTCTTGTTTGTGAGTTTCTTTTCTTGGCTTAGCTTGGCTTGATCAGGAAAAGTTGCTTCCACTAGGTGCACATATTCCGCTTTTGAAGACCAAAAGGGCTCCATGATGATGGACTCTATATCTTCATCACTTGCATGAGTTGGCTCTAGGATCACATCCTTACATTGTTCTAAAACACACTCACTTACCATGGCTTCTATCATCAAGATAGAGATATCATAGTCATCCACATCACAATGAGGAGTCCATTGTTCTTTGGCCACCACTATGTCCATGGTGGCTAAGATTTTTTCCCATTCATAAGGCTCAAGTTCCTCATTTATGAATACTATAGGTGCATAGGCAGGATCTTGGAGGGCACATGGGTGTCATTTGGAGCTTTTGTTTCTAGATTTTAACCACTCCTCTTCTTGTATTGCTACTTTACACATCCATGAATGAGTGTCATTCTACAACCATGAAGGATCTAATGCTAAGGATTGTACAGAATCCATTTCTTCGTGTGCTTTATAGATGTTATTCCACTATAGTGGGGGTATTTCATGATGGGAATAGTCTTTGAGATTGACTTTGGTAGTCACTCCCAGATGTTGTTAGTATGAAGATTTGGTTCTGCAGTCTTCTACAATCTACAAATGCTACATGAAAGTACGTCCCAAAATCATCTCGTAATCATGGTTCTTTCGAAACTCACAAACAAAAAATGTGTGCTCAAACTCCACACTAGAAGTGGTGAGAGTGATTCCTTTCAACAAGCATAAGGGTTTCTCGATATGACCATCAACCATTTGCAGCTTCATTCTCATGGGTCTTAGGGCTGGCATGTCCCATCATTTCCAAAGGGAAGTGGTTGCAATGGCCACTCCAGCACCTGATTCTAGGATTGCTTTGGTGGTGCAGCTTTGTTAGGAGATAGGCAAATAAGTATTTTCCTATTCTCCTTCACTCATATCTCCAATCCCATCAATGGGTATTTCTGGCACTTTTTTGTGTGATTCTTTCTAAGAGTGGGTAGTAGTAATTTCTTGTAACTAGTTTGCTACATGCTTCCAGAGCTCAGGTTTAACCTTCAAGAGCTCTTCTAAAGTGAGTTCGCACTGCACTTTAGTGTTCTTTATAACATACATGTTCGTAGGAAGACCTGATTCTTCATTTCTTACTAGTATGGTGGGGTTCTCATATTGATTGATTTTGATTCCCAAGGAGTAGTGAAGATAGGTAATTCTTGAAAAGAATTAGATTCAATACTTTTTTGTTCATTGGGTTGTTCATTCTCTTATTTTCCATATATAGAGGCTATGTCATGTGGGAATTGTTTTCGGAAATCATCTATCTCTTGAATTAGTGGGTGATTTTCTTGCTCCAACTTCCATTTCTCTTCTTGAATTTCTCTCAAAAATCCTTGTGGGTACTTATGTATTGAAGAAAGGTTGTCCCTATGCATACTATTGGGCACTTCTGACAGGAGAGGTGGAATATCTTCTTGTGTCTTCGGGGCAGAATAGGTCCTCATAGAATCGACTTTCTCTCTGCTAGAAATCAGGTGTTCTACTCTCTCTTGTAGTCCTTGAAATTGTAGCTCTAGTTTCACTAGGTTGATCCCATTGACATAGCATTATGTATGCATCTGTGTATGCAACATTATTTGTGTATGTGTGTATATGTGTAATTATGTGTGTGTATGTGTGTGTGTGTGTGTGTCTATGTGTATGTGTGTGTCTATGTGTGTATATGTGTGTGTGTATGCATATGTATGTGTGTGTAAGTGTGTGTGTGTACACATACCTTGTTGTTGGTAGATGCGGCTCTCTCTCTCTCTCTCTCTCTCTCTCTCTCTCGGTCGTGCACTCTCTCTCTCTCTCTCTCTCTCTCTCTCTCTCTCTCTCTCTGTGTGTCTCTCTCTCTTCTTGCTCGCGTCCAAATCCCGGCATAAATGTGCCGGGAGAAATCAATTTTTTTTTTTACATTCCAGAGCGTCGCATATGCGATGCTCTGTAGTTTGCCAACGTCACTAATCCCGTCGCTAGCCAGTGATGAGATTTGTGATGCTCTGAATTTACCGTTGCATAAGCGACGCTAGCATCGCTTATGCGACGAAGGTCGGGGAAAAAAAATCAAAAATTGTACCGTCGCTTATGCCACGCTTCAAAAAAAAAGCAAAAATTGTACCGTCGTTTATGTGACGGGAGCGTCGCATAAGCAACGATACCCGTTTTTTTCCGATTCGAGGGCGTCGCTATGCCCCCCTTTTTCTCGTAGTGCTTCTAAACTCTCTTCTCATTAGCAATAGTTTTTTATGTTTCCCTTCAAGTGTGGTTCTCTCAACATGATTAGGTATGTCCTTCAATCCTAAATCCAATGCATCTTTTGCATGCACATGACTTGAAATAGAAATGTTTTGTTGCAATGTGTCTGCAACTATTGGTGTACTAGTCATGAAAGATTCGTTGTATAATACAGGCATAGAAGAAAAGAAATAAATGCAATAGTACTACTTGTAGAGAGAGTGTGGCTTGGTGTTCCCTCCATTACACACAAGATTACACTTAAATTTGGAATTCCTAATGTTACAATTTTGAGTGTAAAAAAATCAAAAGAGGAAGAAAAATGTTCATAATATTAATTCCTTGGCTTGATTGATTTGATGTCAACTTGATGCTAGCTCAGGTTGCTAGAATGATGAAATAGATTTACACCTTCCTTTCCTTGCATGTACAACTCAAACGACTTTTGAATTTTTTTGAGTCTAGCACTTGGGAATAGAAGAAGCGTTCTTTAAAATGTGTTGAAGCAAGCAAAACTCTCTTTGTAACACTTGAATCAAGAGAGCACCTTTCCTCCTTGAAGATGCTTGAAGATAGAGTAAAGTGAGGTTCCTTAGCTTGAGAGAAAGTAAGAACTCATGGCTTGATTGGAGCTAAGAAGGACATACAAGCATAAATGATTGATAGGATAGGTTAAATAGAAGAAGATTTCCTTCATCTATTGCTTCCCTTTGGCATGAGAAGAAAATAAAATGCTATGATTGCTCTCAGTTTATAGTTGCCCAAATCAAGGAGGACCACAAATGTAACTAGAGTCCACAAGTGCATGTGCAATCTCCTCCACTCCTTTAATATCTTCCACTAGAGTCTACTAGTGGTTGGAGTGATCCTGACCATTGCTTTAGTACTTTCCACTAGAGTCCACTAGTGGTTGGTGTACTCACCACTTGAGTTAAGTCCCACGAGAATCAAGTTAACTTAACTTGAGTTAGAAGGCTCTAGAGCTTATTGGGCAAAATGTTCTCCCCATGCTCCCCATGGGGGTTGAACCCAAAACCTCCTCCTTCACAACCTTGAGACTTAACCACTAGGCTAAGTGGATCACTTGTTTAAGAGAAAAAAACCACATGAACTTATACTTAAGTCTAGTCTTGAGATCTTTGGCCATACATGAGTGACCAAACAATGTCCAATTTAAGATATCTCTGAGCCGTCTAGACCCTTAGATCATGGAATTACTTTATTGCATTTTTCCTTCCTTAGGAAAGATCTTTGTCCTCTAAAATAAAGATATATATAGTAACTATAGGCAACCCCAAAGCCTCATGTTATAGAAACTAGAAGAACATGTTTCATCTCTGTCATGGGATTCTTGCCCAAATGATTCAAAACACCATCTTGCTTTGAAATTTAATAAACTTGTCAAATTAAAAAGTCATGAATGAAAAATAAGGGTGGATCTAAAAACATCCCTAGCCCCTTGACTGTTTTGCAATGTGCGATCTAGGCACAAACATATGAAATGAATGGATTCCAACTACTAGTCCATTTTTGGGCATAACTAGTGCATGGAATTAATAACTAAGGCAAGATGCCTACACAATCATGACTTTGAGAACTCTTGATTCAGTTGAATTTGACTTAGAAAACTTGAAGTTTTATTGTCCCAAACATCTAGCTTGGATGTTTGTACAATGGTTAACTCCCAACCAATAGTTGTTGGGTTTATTCACCCGCTTTGAGGAGTACTTTGTTCAAATGGGCTTGAAAATCCTATGTGAGTTGTAGGAGAAGGTTGTCTATTTACTTTGGGTCAACTGTATTATAACTTGACCAATTCAAATCCAAAATGAAAATTGTCCAACTAAGGACACTTTTCTCAAAGACTTTAACTAAGATTTCTTGGGAGTTTTCAATCTTATGAGCAACTCCTGACTTCTGTTTTCTAGAGTGGAATGAAACTTAGAAATCATTTATGTTATATCACTTGAAGAAAACTCAAATAAATATTTCAACTTAGACTTATCATCTTTTGAAGATTGAAAAGGTTCTTGTACAAGACATCTATTTAGGATGTTTAATTTAGATGCATGGTTCTAATCGACTAATGGTCCACTTTTGTAAAAAGAATAATATCCATATCTGAGTCAAATTCAAACTCTATACAACCAATTCAAACTTCAAACCTAAGTAAACTTTCTATGAGTCAAATTCTAGATGACTTAAAACTTTAACTACTCCAGGATCTATTTCAACAAGGTGTTGAAGCGTTTTTCCTATCTTTAGGAGAAATAAATTGGATTCTCAAAAATATTCAAAGAGTAAATCTAAAACATCATCCAACCACAAGATGCTAGTGTGGTATCGAACATCAGTGTGTTGACCCACTAAGGTTATATTGATGAGTTTTTACTCAAATAATGGTTCAGTTGAGAGTAAGTTCATGCCTATATTCAATCTTTAAGACTACTTGTTGGGAATGCAATTTTTGTGCATTTCGTAGAGTGAAAGGATTGAATTCATTGAATTATACTAGGAAACTCGTGCTTAGCTTAGTCAATCTAATCCTTAGTTGAAAGGATCAAGTCAATGTAAAAGCCTTACTTCATAAAAAATTCAGTAAATATTTCTAAATCAACAACAATCTCTTGAATTGTTCCATAAAATAGAATAAGTCTTTTTCTTATTTGAAAAACAAGATCTTGGAAGTTATTTACTTCATATCTTCTTATTTACTTGATCTTGAAGTATCTTGAGATCATACATTTATACTCCTTGAATTTAAGCTTCTCCTTTGCAATTTTAATTCCCTTAAGAATCAAATCTAACTTGAAAATTCATTCCAAGACTAAAAGATAATTATTGTCCCATGGTTTGATGTCCCATACCATCTTTTCTACATCAGTTTTAGCATAAAATCTGGTGTCCCATACCACCCTATTTTATATTCAAATTGACATGTGAGTGATACTTATCTTGAAGTCTAAACATATCTTGATAGAGTACCTTCTCTCTTCAATTCTTTAAATTAATTTCTAAGTTTCATACATTATCTTTAACTTGATATTCTAGGTTTTGATTTCTTCACATGATCATTTTCATGATTTTAAGTTTTGTAGTGGAAACTTGAAAACCTTTGGATGGAACATCCGTCCTTCTCTTCTAGGGTTTTCCAAAAAAAAAAAAACAAAACCATTCATAACTCCAAGTTCTTTAAATATTTTAAATTCAAGTCCAATTGGTTACACTTGACCAATTTATAGGGACAAGAGCTTTTTACTTCTTGTCTTTATTCCTTTATGACTAAAGCTTTAAGTAGCTACCCTGAGAACTATATAGGACTCTCTCTACTACTTAAGTCTAAGCATCCACTCATGCTCTTTGGATTTTATCAAAATCCCTTTAAGAATAGGTAAAATTTATGTTATACCACTATCATAGTTGTAGACTACATACTTGGAACTTTTACTCTGTTAAGTCTTGGAATACCTCACTTATTTCACACTTTCCACTGGATAAATGGATCTTGAGTGAAAAAATCCAAAAAGAAATTTGATTTCCAATACTTGGGAAAACTTTGAAGTGGTTTTAATTGCAAGTTCTTGAACAAACCTTGCTACGCTCGATCAATTCTTGTTGACCTTGCGAGAAAAATAAAGACTTAGTCTTTATCGTTAATATCTCTTAAATTGTCAAAAGCTTGTGTGCTTACCCATGGGATTTAGAGATCTTTCCCTCTACTCAAGTCCAAGCATGTGCTAATGCCTTTCAAATTCTAAAACTAAGAATATTATCAGTATTGATACATCTTTAGGTTATACCAATTATTGGACTTAAGTACCACTACCAATGGGTTGGGACTTCTTGGGAACTATGTGCTATCAAACTTACTTGAATGACTCCATTGTCACAAATAGGGATAATTTATTCTTTCAAGGACTTGATATTCTTTATAAGGAATCAAATAACATGAGAAAATGATTCATCTTGGAATCTGTTGCACTACTAGAAGGATATTTGAAAGAAATTCTAGACTTACTTTCAAACAAAATTTTGAGGCTTTATTGCTTCAGTTGTGTTCATTTCTTGAGTATGAAACTAGAGGATAAATATCATCTTTAGGGTATGGTTTCCCATTCCACTATGAACGTTTTCTTGAACTTTCATTTATTTGATATGTATTCTTGTTCTTGAGTTTGAAACAAAAAAAAACTTATGATTGGTCAATCTTTAGATGTTACTAGAGTACTTTCAACATAGTTTGACAACCCACTTTGATTGCATAGTTTAAAGTACAAACATGTTGATGATTGATCCAATATACAATAATGCTACTATGAACACATAATTTTGAACTTTATAGCTTGTTTAGGAGAGGTTCATGGATTGGAGATCCATTTCTTAGAACTTTGTATTCCTAAATGAGAAGTTCACAATGATATTTGTGTCTTCAGGAACTTATGTCATTTCCTAAGGATCGCTTGCTTAGGTTCCGCTTGAAGCTACAATTTTCTTAAATGAAACAAAAGAGTAACTCTCTATTCCTTTTGAAAGGAACAATTGAATTAGGTTAGCAAGTTGCATCATTACTAGAGATGCAATCATCAAACCTAACATCCACCTATTGAATGTCAATGTTCAATTGATGCTAAGATTCAAACCTTGATTTCCATGACTCCTTGGGATGGAATCAAGTGAGAACTTACAAAAATTTCATAGTTTTTCTTGGCACTTTGCATCCTTACAAGGGATGCAACTTATGGAACATAAAGATTATCTTTTGAACAATAAAAGTTCAATTAGTGCAAGTTCCATTTAACTTTATTTGATTTTGATCACATCTTGGGATAAAATCAAATAATAGAATTCATTAGAAACTTGTCAAGGATCAAAAAAAACATTTCTAAAGTTATTATCCTTCTTAGATGCATGAGAATGTACACAAGAAAGTATAAAATCTCATTCTAAATTTGTCTTTAGCATTCTCTAAGTATAGCTTGGACTTAGAGTCATCATAAAGTGGATAACTTTGCAAGTAGCCATGTTTTCTTGCTCATGAAGATGGCAAGAAAATCAAATGCTTGACTTTTGATGTGCCTACTTTTAATAAGCAAGACATTGAGTATGCTTAATGTAACTTAAGTATTGCCTAGGAAAGGAATGGACTAATTACCCGAGTTGCAAGATAACTAGCATACCATTGCAGCTAACTACTTTTCCTTCTTTTCTAATGCCTATCTTTAGTGTTTAAACCTATGGTATTATTAGGAAAGTACTCATTCATCTACTTAACAAAAAATCAGACATTTCCATATGCAAATTCATGTGCTTTGCATGAAAATTCATGTGAGTGCATGCATGTGTTGACATTTTTTTCCTTTCATACATCAAAATTAATTCAAACAGTCCTTGAGCTTGCTTTGCATGCATCCATGCACCACCATTCTACATTCTACCTTTCAAAAAGATATAATCATGCATGTGCACAATCTTGAGTGCATCTAATATCTTTTTCAAGCAAGAAGAAAACATTCTTTCAAAAGGAAAAATGCAAAGAAAAAGATACCAAAATTCTTTCCTTTCCATGTGATGATTCATAGATGCATGCCTATGCTTGATAAGTGTTTGAATATGTCCATTCTCTCCCATATAGCTTTCATTAATTCACGTCAATATTATCAAAATGAAGATTGCTACCATGCTTCAATGATAATAAAATGCATTCTACATGAAAGCAAAGAGCAAATACAAGTGTTGAAATCAAACTTTAAATTGGAAAATTCTTATCTCCCAACTAAGCTACATCATTCCATTGATCCTCAAGAATGTTGGTGCAATTAAGCCCAAGCCTACACACTTGATCACTTCACATAACTTTGATGTATCAGCATATCATTTCAAAAACTTCACAACCTCTTGTAACTTTGAGTTATAATTACTCATTGTAAAAGTGAAATAAACCCACAAGGCATTAGCAAGCATATAATCTCATATCTTTTGGTAGTTGAGTCAAGAGAGAATCAATCCTATACTTTAGGATGCACTTTATTGGTAGAGATTTGAATTTGAATTCAAATCCTTGGCTCCAACAAAATTTATAAAAGAGGATATGAAATGCCCATGTGCATCTCGAGGTTCGAAGATCATTTCCATGTACCTTCATTGAGAAGAAGAGCTCATCTCATAGCTCACTCATTTTCTCACTCATTGAGTAATGACATATTGCTAATGGCATTGTAATTTTACTTGATTCAATTCATACATGATCATTACTACTTAGTCTCATATCTCTATCACACTCTATCAGAATAGTGAATTTGTATGAGCTGGTTCTCACTGTATAGTGCATCATTTCGTGTGATTTAAAGCATGACATCTTTAGCATATTGTCTACTTTAATCATGCAAATTTTCATTGGTAATGCTTCTCGTGATCATCATATATCAATCAATCTGTGCTCACTTTTCTATGACTGTCAAGGCCCATAAAAGTCAGAATGGATGCTTAACTTGCTAGACTTATTTCTCTGCATATAGTTTATCATTTTAGATGATTTCACTCGTGATTGGTAGCTTGTTAAGCTATTTGAAGTTCCCCAAAAGGAATTTTATTAATTGCTCCTATACTCAGAGAATTATGCAAAACTATGAGTAGGTGTCTTAATGAAAATAGCAAGTTTTGAACCTTGGATCATATGCCTACCTATTTGCTTTGATCCTATCATTAGTGCATCTTCTTCCAAGCAAACATATGTGATCATTTATATTTTTTAGCTGGCAAAAGAGGCACATCACTCTCCAGCCATTACTTATAGCACATGGTGTTGGTGCAAGTCACAAGCCTACACATTTGGCTTGAAGGATACCTTAAAGTACATACACATATGGAGAAGCATAGGAACAAATGCTAGTGGTTGATTACCACTTTACTTCTTTTGTAAAAGTCATTTTTGACTTTGGAATCTTTGTAAACACATACCAAAGGGAACTCGTAAAAGAGTTAGATTTGATTGATGGAATATCTCCTAGGATGTAGGAGAATGATTGAAGAGAGCCAAAAGTTTGAATTCAAATTCAAACTTTAACTCAACTACTATAAAAATGATCATGGAAAAGTCGCGGGTAAGACTCATCATTCTCGAGCTCATCTCTGTAAATTCTAAGTGTGTGTGAGGCCTACACTGTAGCCCACACTTATCTACACCATTAGATATTGATCTTCATGCCAATGGCATTGTATACAAATGTTCATTAATACATATATCTACATTGTTCATTTCTGAGTTCTCTGTGATAGTACTTGAAATTTTGTCAACTTGTGGAGAGCATATCTCACTCATTTATTCACCCAATTCAGAGATCTATAGCTTGTTGGAATCAACTCAAAGTTCTCTACATGCTCTCAAAGTTTGAAGGAATTCTATTCAGCCATTTCAGAGAAAAGCTCGTCGAGGTGGTCATTGGTCAATGTCTACAACAGTCCTAAAAAATCAAGGGTAATGGTTTACTTGCTAAATTGATTTCTCTGAGCATAGTTAATCTTTTTATATCATTCCACTTGGAATAGTTAGCTTGCTAAGCTAAATAGATATACCTAAAAGGAAGTTTTCTGATTCCCACTAGGCTGGTCATACTAAGCAAATGGTCCAGCAGGTGTCAAGAAAAAAATATAAGGTTTTCTTGGAAGCTTGAAGTTCAAAGTTATCTGTTTTGATTCAATCTTTACATACATCATTTCCAAAGTACATAGGCCATTTATGGTGTCATTGGAAAGGTAAAGAGGTCCACTTATCAACTCTGAAGCACACAATGGCTGGTACAAAGCAGGATTTGATAGTACCTACTCAATCTCTTGGAGTGTCCATCCATCTTTCCCAACACGTGTGAAGCAGGTTTTAGCTGCACCAATTCATCTCTTGTGATTATCCACCATCTTCTCCAACAGTGGTATCAGAGCATGTTCAATCAATATGGGAGATGGTTTTCCATCCTTCATTGACAAACTAGACAGGAACAACTATTCACCATGGTCCCTAAGGATGCAAGCATACCTTCAATGCAGAAGCTTATATGGATACATCTCAGGAGATGAAGACATGCCAATCTTCAGGAGCAAGAATCAACCAACAAGGGAAGAGCAAGAAAGGCTAACCACATGGTGTGCAAAGGATGCTCTTGCAAGGTCATATCTATTAAACTCAATCTTTGTTTTCTTGTTACCACATGTTAGGAATTGTAAAACCTCCCAAGAGACTTGGGAAGTGCATTTATCATACTTCTCCTCCAACACAAGGGCTAGAAAGAATGAGTTGTGGATGGAATTCACAACCCTCAAGAAATAGCCCAAGCAAGGAGTGGCTGATTATGTAACCAAAATGAAAGATGTTGCAGACCAGCTTGCAAGCATCGGAGAAGAGGTAGAGGAAGAGCACATTGTGAGGCAAATCATCAATGGAATTAAGGCTGATGACAAGTGGGAGTCCTTCACCACAACAATGGATCTCTATATGGATATGAAAATACCTAATCTCAACACCTTGATGGGACAACTCTTCACCCATGAAGCAAAACTCAATAGAAATGGTTGAGAACTCAAGAGGTAACCAATCCTCTGCCCTTTATATAGATAAGAATAAAGCTAAGGATAAAGGTAAAAGTAAGAAACATGATGAAGAGGCTAGTACCTCTCAAGCTAATTATGTAGGAAGAAGAAGAGGTGGTAGAGGTAGGGGCAGAGGAGGTAAGCAAGGTAGGGGGAGACCCTACAAAAATTCGCCATGCAACATATGCAGTCTCAACAACCACATTATAGAAGAATGCTTCAAAAATACAAGAAACCAAAGAGGAAGAGGCTTCCATAGAGGAAGTTATGGACAATCTAGAGGTAGGTACAACAATGGTGGAGGAAACTACAATCATAACTGCAATCAAGGCTACTACAACAACAACAACTATCAAGGAAGCCTTGGAGGAAGAAGGGACTTCAACAACTAAACTCATGATCAAGAGGACTCTATGCTCATCATGAACATGACATCCAAGCAAGGTAAAGATGATGAGCATCTTTTGTACATTGACTTAGGTTGTTCCAATCATGTGGCAGGAAATGTAGCACTATTATCTGATCTTGAAGAGCCTAAGGGGAAGCATGAAGTACAAGCAGGTGATGACACTAAACATTCAGTCAAAAAAATTCGAAATGTCAAAACATTTGATGGTAGTATGAACCTTTTGAGCAAATTTTTGTATGTGCCTACTATAACCAAAAACCTAATTACTGTTGGGCAGATTGTAGAGAAAAAGTTCTATAAGTCAGGTTCACTAAGCATGGAGCATATGTGGAAGACCCCCCACAAGGATTCAAAAGGATTTCCAAAGGTGAGAAGTCAGGTAGATTGTTTACTTTTGAAATTGAAGACATAAGGAATATAGCACTATTCAGTTGTAGAGCCCAAACCCTATCTGAGTTGGAAATATGGCACAAAAGGCTAGGGCATATAACAGAGAGAACTCTAAAGCAAATTTGTAGGGATCAAAGTGTGTTTGGTATCCTCAACGTGACCAAGCAGCAGATGATATTAAAATGTGGAGCTTGCCAATTTGGCAAAGCTCATAGGCAACCATTCAACAGGAAAGGATACATCCATGAAGATTCTTTGGATCTTGTACACAGTGATGTGTGGGGTCCTAGAAAAGATCAATCCATCTAAGGTTCAAGGTACTATGTCTCTTTGATTGATGATTACAGTAGGTGGAAAACTCTCTATTTCTTGAAGCATAAGGATGAGGTGTTTACATGTTTCAAGAAGTATTTGACACTAGTTGAAAACCAAATAGGAAGGAGATTGAAGCGAATCAGGTTTCATGGAGGTGGCGAGTAGTTCACATGAGTTTGATCTATTCCTACAGGACACAGGCATAAAGAGGGAAGTAACAAAAAGTTATACTCCTGAATTGAATGGAGTGGCAGAGAGAAGGAACAGGTTACTTGTTAAAGCAGCTAGGGCTATGTTAAATGAGAAAAAATTACCCAATTATTTATGGGCAGAGGCTATTTCCAGAGCCACCTATTTGGTCAATAGGCTTCCATTCAAAATATTGGATAGTATGACACCATATGAATCATGGAATGGTAGGAGACCCTCATTGGATCATTGCAAAATATTTGGGTGCATTTCCTATGCACACATCCCATCACAAATCATAGGGAAGCTTGACCCTAGGGTTGAGAAATGCATATTTATGGGGTATGATTAGAATCAAAATCGATATAGACTTTATAATCCACAAACAAGGCATTCATAGTTAGTAGGGATGTAGTATTTGATGAGAATAATTCATGGTTTGAAGATGATTGCAGGAAAGTCAAATTACCATATGCTTTGGAAAATGATTTTCCAACCCTAACTCAAGAAGATCAACACCAAGTACATGACATCAACTCAGAAGATGACGAGCATATTGACTTCAAAGCTTGGAAGTCAAGAGGCAAGTTCAAATACAAGCAATTAGAGGATCTACCTGAGTCTTCCAATCACGCCTTAAGGAGATCACAAAGAGAAAGTAAGAAGTCCATAAGTTATGGATATGATACATCCTTAGTCACAAAGCACTCTATGTAGATCACTAAAGATTCCATGGCAAAGGAGCCTTCTTCATTCGAAGAGGCTAAGAAGAAGAAAGAGTGGAGAGAAGCCATGCACGAAGAAGTGGAAGCATTGTAGGAAAACCACACTTGGGATCTAGTTCCCAAGAAACCAAATATGACGGTAATTGGTTCAAGGTGGATATATAAAATTAAAAAGAACTCTGATGGTTCTATAAATAGGTACAAAGCAAGACTAGTGGCAAAGGGATTTGCCCAGACACATGGAGTAGACTATGAAGAAACATTTTCACCTGTGGCAAAGATGCCAACAATCACGGTATTGGTAAGTCTTGCTCCATCAAAAAATTGGAATTTATATCAGCTAGATGTCAAGAATGCATTATAAATGGTTCGATATCAGAGGAAGTGTGCATGGCACAACCACCAGGTTTTGAAGATGAAGAAAAATCAAGGTATGTATGCAAGCTTCGAGAAGCACTCTATGATCTCAAGCAAGCTCCTAGAGCTAGGAACCATAGGCTTGTTACATGTTTGCAGGATCAAGGCTTTCTGGCAAGCAAGGCAGACTCTTCTTTATTTGTTACGAAGAATAAATTGGAGGTCATCTACTTATGTGTCTATGTAGATGATATCATTATTACATGTAATTACTCTGATGGCATTAAGCAGGTCAAGGCTCAATTGATGAAGGAATTCAAAATTAGTGATCTAGGGTTGTTAACCTATTTCCTTGGCTTAGAACTTCTGTATAGAGATTCATGTATATTTATCTTACAAAGGAAGTACATACATGATATGTTGGTAAGGTTTAAGATGGAGAACACCAAAGTTGCAGGTATTCCTATCGAGCTCAACCATAAGCTAAGTTCACATGAATGTGAATTACTTTAAGATGTTACAAGCTATCAACAACTTGTGTGTAGTCCTAATTATGCTACTTTGACAAGAGTAGATATTGAATATGTTATGAGTACATTGAGTTAGTTCATGCATGGACCAAGGAATCCATGCATGGAAGCTGCAAAGAGGGTGCTTAAGTATCTAGAGGGTACAAGGAAGGAGGGATTGTTCTACCCCTTTACTTCTAACATAGATATAAATTTATATTCTGATGTAGATTGGGCTGCCTCCAAGGATGATAGGAGGAGCACTTCAGGACACCTATCTTTTGTAGGTTCAGAACACATATCTTGGTCATCCAATAAGCAACCAATTGTGGCCTTATCCTCCACAAAAGCAGAATATAGAGGTTTGGCAAATGCAACTTAGGAAGCTATGTGGCTAAAGCAATTGTATGAAGATTTGCAGATGCATTCCTACACTCCAATTATCTTTGGAGATAACACTAGATCACTTCATTTGGCTGCTAATCCTGTGTAGCATGCCAAGACTAAGCACATTGAAGTGCACTATCACTATGTTAGGGAGAAATTGCTTAGTAAAGATACTCAATTATCCTATGTATCAACTCAATTGCAATGTGCAGATTTACTCACAAAAGCATTGGATGGAAAAAAGATGAACAGGTTCAAACTGATAATTGGGCTACAAGAGATCAAGGAGCAATGAAGATCAAGCATGTTCGGCTTGAGGGGGAGTCTTTGGTGCAATTAAGACCAAGCCTACACACTTGATCACTTCACATAAGTTGGATGTATTAGCATATCATTTGGAAAACTTCACATGTACAACCTCTTGTAACTTTGAGTTATAATTATTCATTGTAAAAGTGAAATAAACCCACGACAAATTAGGAAGCATTTCATGAAGAGAGAATCAATCCTATACTTTAGGATGCACTTTATTGGTAGAGATTTGAATTTGAATTCAAATCCTTCGCTCCAACAAAAACTATAAAACAGGATATGAAATGCCTGCATGCATCTCGAGATTCAAAGATCATTTCCATGTACCTTAGTTGAGAAGAGGAGCTCATCTCATAGCTCACTCATTTCTCACTCATTGAGCAATGACTTATTGCCAATGACATTGTAATTTTACTTGATTCAATTCATACATGATAGTTACTATTTAATCTCATATCTCTGTCACACTCTATCAGAATAATGAATTTTTTTGAGCTGGTTCTCATTGTATAGTGCATCATTTCATGTGATTTAAAGCATGAAATCTTCAGCATACTCTCTACTTAGTTTCATTAGTTTCATTGGTACAGCTTCTCATGATTGGTAGCTTGTTAAGCTAATTGAAGTTTCCCAAAAGGAATTTTATCAATTGCCACTGTACTTAGAGAATTGTGCAAAATAGCAAGTTTTGAACCTTGGATCATATGCTTACCTATTTTTTGAACCTTGAATTTAACCAAAATAGCAAGTTTTGAACCTTGGATCATATGCTTACCTATTTTTTTTTATGCTATCATTAGTGCATCTTCTTCCAAGCAACATATGTGATCATTTATGTTTGATAGCTAGCTAAAGAGGCCCACATCACTCTCCAACCATCACTTATAGAAGGTGTGAAGCAGGTTTTAGCTACACCAATTCATCTCTTATGATTATCCACCATCTCCTCCAACAAAGAAGAGCCATTCTCCATCCTTTGGTCCATGAGAAAAATTACATACTCCTCCTTGAAGACTATTGCCTGCTCTTTTCCTCTTCTTTGAAGAAATGAAGCCTTCCTTGGACTATGCTTGTCTTAGCCCATCCTTTGCCTTAAGATTATGTGTGGATGATGCTTCACTCTAAATAGGTTTGAAATGAAGCTAAGAGCTCAAAATGCAAAGCTCTTTAGAGTTCAAATCAATGAGGAGCAATCTACTCTCTGGTTGGATGTAGCAAACAACATAGATGGATATCATGCACAAACTAATTTAGATAAATTTTGAATGTCTACTAGTGTAGCGGTTGGGTTAGATCTATTCACTCAAGAAGGTCTAGAGTTCAATTCCTCCACGTTGTAGGTTGAGAGAGTTTGATCGTCTGCAATACTTATTTTTTTCTTCACGTCCTTTGCCATGCATCGTATGCTGAGACTGATTCCGACTCGATGTGGTAAAGGACCTTATTACTATTTGCCATCAAAGGACATGTAAAAAATTAAAAATAAAACTTGTAAAGGAAGCATCTTCATGGATATTCCATGTGTTTCACCTCTAAAGGTTATGGGCTTGAATCTCAGAACCTCACATATGACGAATAATTAAGAAAATGTCTTTTTGCTCCATAGAGCAATCTAGGAGGCAAAGTTATTGCATCTAATGGGAGGGAAAGTTCTTTCACACAATCGGAGGCAAGAAATAAACTCGTTCTCTAAGAGAAATGAAGGAAGATCCATCTACAAGATCTCCATTGAACCTTGCATGAGGAAGATGATGAAGTCCCATCAAGGTCTCCATAGAAGCTCAACGATGAGCTCTAATACTAATGTAGGAGAATTCCAAATTACCACCACCACCACGTGCTAGAGAGATGACTCTCCTCCCAACCTTATGCATGTACATACAGCTGCTTGAATCAACAAGGACCACAAATGTAACTAAAGTCCACAAGTGCATGTGCAATCTCCTCCACTCCTTTAATACCTTCCACTAGAGTCTACTAGTGGTTGGAGTGATATCGAACATTGCTTTAGTACCTCCCACTAGAGTCCACTAGTGATTGGTGTACTCACCACTCGAGTTAAATCCCATTGGACTCAAGTTAACTCATGTTTACATGATTTAGAAGGCTCTAGAGCTCCTTGGACAAAACACTCTCTCCCCATGCTTCCCATGGGGGTTGAACCCAAGACCTCCTCCTTCACAACTTTGAGACTTAACCACTAGGCTGAGTGGATCACCTTTTTAAGAGAGCACATGAACTTATGCTTAGGTCTAGTCTTGAGATCTTTGTCCATACATGTGTGACCAAACGATGTTCGATTGCAGATCTATCTGAACCAACTGGACCCTTAGATCATAGACCAACAAAAGTCCTGTTCCATCTTTCTGCTACATCATTTTGTTGTGGTGTATACCTGCAGGTTATTTCTCTCTTAATACTTGCATTCCAAAGATAATCATTGAACTCTTGGGAGAAATATTGTCGCCCTCCATCAGACCTCAGTCTTTTAAGCTTTTGACCTGTGACTTTCTCTGAATATGCATGAAAATGATTGAGAGCTCCAAACACTTTTGATCTTTCCTTCAAAACATATAAAGTTATCCATCTTGTAGCATCATCAATGAAAAGAACATAATACCTTGAGCCATTGATATATCCTTATTTTGTTGGTACCCATACATATGTAATCACTCCACCATGTGTGAGCAAAGCTTGACCATTGTTCCCTTGCACTCTTAAAGTAAAGATTCTACCTTCTTTCTTACCACAAACAATCTAATTATATCTAGCCTCCTCTTTGATTTTGTCTACCTCTCCGAGAATAACTTTGAAATATTTCCCTCTGCCTCTGTTATTGTTATTTTGATTTTTGATTTGATCCTTGTTGATTATGCCAATAGTCATGAGCCAAATGATTACTCAATCCATAGATCCAGCAAGCCTTCTTGTTGTTATTCTGATTACCTCTTCCTCTTCCAAAACCTTTTGCTCTTCCTCTACGAGTGCTTCTACCTCTTGCATAATAAACTCGAGAAGTAGATTCCTCTTCATCGTTTGCTTTACCTTTATCTCCTTTCTTCTTATTCTTCATGTACATTGCACAACTTTGTCCTTTGTCTCCATCTCCCTTCAACTCTTGATCAAATGTGAGAATCAAACCAAGCAATTGATTCAAATCTCAAACCTAATGATTCAAAGAAATTTTTGTTGACAAGACAAATGGTTTCCACCTTTTATCTCCTCTCAAACCTATAAGAAATTGAGCAATCAATCTGTGATCTTAAACATCTTCATCTATGGATCCAAGAATATCTGCTAGATCCTTCATCTTAGTGACATAATCATTAATACTTTGACTTGGCTTCTTCTTGAATGTTGTAAAATCTAACCATAGACTTGCTTTGCTTGCTTTGGTAGTACTTTGTAAATGATATTCCAATGCATTCCATATATCTTCAGCTGATTCCAATCCTCTGATGTGTGGTGGAAAATGATCTAAGATTGTATTGTAGATGTAAGCTCTTGCACTTGCATCCTTCTTCTGCCAATGCTTCAAAGCATCAAGTTCCTCTTTCTTTAGTCAGCTTTGATCTTCAAATACTTGCTTATCTTCTTCACCTGTTATGTACACCATGAGATCCTTACTCATAAGTAAGGCTTCCCTTCTCATTACTCATGTAGGATAATTATCTCTGTCCAGTTTGTCAATGGAGATATGATCTGCCATAATTCTTTGCTTCTCCTTCAACTTGTGAGTTTCAAGGCTAACGAATAATACCTTTTGGAGTTCTTTGTGTGTGAATATACTTTTGAAGTAACATTTTGATGCCTTGTGTCTTTGAATGCTTCAACTTTCAAAATTTAATGAAAACTTTTCAAAAACATCTCGTACCTTTGACACTTTCTGCTCTCTAGAACCTTTCTACTCTGATACCACTTGTTGATGTCTGAAACATCACAAGAAATGGATTAATGTGACTCTAGAACACCTCTATGGTCACCATTAACTCAATGCTTCTCCAAACTTTGAAAATGGTAGCCAAACCTAAGAACTTTATTCCTTTAGAAATTTCTAGTCACTGAAATGACATACCTTCAGTGTTTTGCTTATTTCTCCTAGCACAAATATTATTTTGCCAATATATTTTGGTGGATGGAAGTAGGAGTAAGGAGATTTCCAACAAGCTAATAGTTGATAAAAGTGGAGTAGTACACATCAAGTTATGGCCTTCAAAAGATGACTACGTATAAGCTTCCAAAACTAGAAACTTTGCATGTTTAGTAAAAAACGTGTCCTTGTTATGGAAATTCGATGCCTAGCATCGACTTGCAACAAGAGCTCAATGCCAGGAATCAAATTCATGTGTTTTAGGCCACTTTTTCAACACCTAAATTACCCCCGTGAACCACAGGCATGAATGATAGGACTCTTGTGTGGGAATTCCATGCCAGGCATCAACTTCATGCTAAAACTCGATGTCAGGCATTGCGTTGCTCCACAAACCTCATGTTTTCAAGGAGATTTAACAATAGTTAGAACTCAAAGAAGAAAATTCAAACTTATTAGCTCAAACTCAATGCAGGCATCGAGTTGCTTAGAAAACTTCAACTTTTGAACTCATTATCACAACAAACAAAGCATGGAGATGGAGGAGAGAGTCTCATACACAGAACTTTTCTTAGTTCTTCTCATAACTATGAAAAACTAAGAAGTTTACATGTGCTTTATCACTCAGAGAAGCCCGACTATACTCAGTCATACAAAATGAGCTTTTTCTTTTCTAACCTCATTCTCTCTCTCTGTGTTAGTTGATACAAACTAGCTTATATAGAGTTTCTCATTCTCGTGACTTCTGAAAAAACTCTAGAGGTAAAGTTAAGTCTAACTTTACAAATATATTACATGTGTGAAATTGTCCCTTCACATAGGCATGTGCTTTTCTTCTTAGACTTTGACCTTGATATTATGTTCAATTTGTGATTGGTTCTCCAACGCTGTAAAGCAACTTTTTTGGGATGGAAGAGATGCTCAAGCACATGCATTGATAGCCTTGTTTGTCAAACGTGCTATTATTCCTCACATTGTCTCTTGCAGAATAGCAACAGATGCTAGGGATACACTTATCACTTTATACCTGGCAAGGAATGAGGCTCGTGTTCCTTACCTCTGAAAACCATTGGAGCGCGAGCACATGAACGAAGGAGATTCCATGGATAATTTTCTGACAAAGATCAAAGATTTAAAGGAGCAATTGATGACATGCCGCTAATTGGTCCTCATGAGAAGCATGTTGCTAATTTTAAGCTAGATTTGCATGCCTCATTAGAGATGTCTTATTTGGGCATTTGCATCATTATTTGAGCATTTATTTTATGCAAGTTGATGGTGGAATAGCTTTGTGTCAAACAAAATATATTGACAGACTATTGCAATGTTTTGACCTTGAAGACTACAAACCTATTGCCATTCCTATAGAGATAGGTTTATTGTTGATTCTTCATGATGTTGGAGATGCATTTGATGTTGTTCTCTATTAATTGGTTGTTGGATGCTTTATTTACTAATGCATTACTTAGCTAGATATTTAGCTTTTTGTCTCAGAGATGAGCATGTTTATACATTGCCCAAGTGTTGGCAGGCACTTAAGCGCATCTTTCTCTACTAAATTGGTACCCTACTACTTGGATTGTTTTATCCCAAGAGGGGATCACTACTACCAGATTTACATACTTTTTTGGACTCTGACTGGCCTGGTTGCTATGACACTCGTGTGTCCACTAGTGGTTTTTGCTTCATGCTTGGTAGTTCATGTATATCTTGGTTGAGCAAGAAGCAACCTACTGTGGCCACTTCTAGTTGTGAGGCTGAGTATAGGGTAGCTTTCAGAGTGACTGTTGAGTGTGTGTGGCTCAGACACCTTATGGATGATTTGGGTATTGGTTAGTCTCCTACCACCACCATCTTCAGTGATAGTGAGAGCACATTGGTAGTCCAAGGGACCTTGTGTTCCATGCTCGCACTAAGCACATTAAGGTGCACTATCATTATGTCAGGTAGAGCTTCTCTATAGGAGACATCATTTTGGCATATGTGCCCACATAGAAGAACATTCTAGATCTTTTTGCAAAGGCTCTGCCTAGGGACAAGTTTCAAGCTTTCCACGAAGCTTTGAGATTACTTACTTTTGTGGATTGATTTCACATAGATTGGCACTTTCTTATACATAAGTGCCACCTCCTTGTTCACCACATCACTCCCAAGGATGATTTGTTGATATATTTTAGTAGTGATGTGTGTGAATAGTCTAGGACCACCGGGGCACTTTTTTCCCTCTTCAGGGGTTTTTTCCCCTGACTTGAATATACACCTATAACCCTAACATGTTACTTATCTTTGTGAATTTCCTTCGTAATAATACATTCATTATTGTGTGTTGTGCTCCAAGCTTCTTCTTCTTCCTTGTGTTGTTTGCCTACTTTTGTAGACCTCAAACTCCAATAGATAGGGACTTTTATTAAGCGGAGTATCTCTAATATCCAAGCTTGATTGCTTGAGAGCCAAATAAACTTACTTTATAGGGGATTGGAGACCTTGATAAGTCCAACAAGAGTCATCACTTTGATCGAATCTAACCGTTTCTTTAAGATCTTGCTTAGGAAAAGAAAATCTCTAGTTTGTAATTCTATTAATCAATTCTTCCATTGACTGAGGTCCAAGATGATCATTTTCTTTAGGTTGATCTTTCCTTGAAGTGCTACACGTGAGAATGGGAGATTGGAGGTTTTTTAACCAAGATAGGGACACTACATTTTTTAGATGAAGGGGAGGTAGAGGTCTTTTCTCCTATATTTCCAAGGATTGACATCCTAACTATGTTTGACCACAACGTCTCCTTTGCAAGCAAAAGATTAAAAGAATCCAAGGAGTGAGATAGAGCAAGGACTTTACCAAGATTGGAAGCACTTTTCAACACCATTAGTTACATAGAAAAATCATAGAGATTCTTCTTGGCTTGGAGCACGAGTAGAGTAGCTTCTTGATGTGATCTTTACATTCAATTTTGGACAAGGAGCATCTATTTTGAAGAATGGAAGGGACTAGATGTAAAAGCCTCATAGCCCCCACGGATCTCTTTGAACCACTCCCAAGAGGAATGGTTCTAAACTAAACCTAGAGTGGAAGTATGGAAATGTTATGGACCATGCAAGCATTAAACCATAGTATGCATAGTTAACCGAGCTTGTCTCTCATTCCAAATCCAAGGAGCATGTCTTTTGCTTTCCATTTCATGATTTTTGCATGCATAAGTGATGATACCTTTTTAAGCTCTCAAGCTCTTTCCTTAGCTGAATTACTAGGTCTTCAGGTTCTATAGGATATGATAAATTGGAAGAGCTTGCCCCATACTGTTTTCTAATTTGTTCCAATCTTGTAGCTGTATTTATAAACTCTTCTATTATTGCTGTCCCAAAATTAACTCCTTTATTTTACATTGTGTTGATATGGGAAGTGGTTTAGCCAGCCACTTCTTGATTAAAAAATCATGGGGAGGGTCTGGCAATTTGGCCATTAATGCCTAAGCTCTGGTAAAAAATTTTGGGAAGGTCTCCCTAGGACCTAGTACAATCAACAAAGTTACGAAATACCCAAGGTTCTTACAGCCATCGAGCTTCTCTACACCAGACCTCGAGCTTCTCCAAGATCTTGCACTTGTGCATACCTTGCACTCAAGATTCCAATAAGGGGAGGGATGGACACCTTTTGTCCACGCGCACACAGCTTCAAGGGGACCTTGTCACCTTTGGTTCCATGGCTTAGTACTTCTTTGCATAGTTCTAATTCACTCTTCTTGCACACCTTGCACTTCCCTTCTCTACATCGTACACTCACTGTGTGTCTCTTGCTCTTCTCTCTCCTAGTGTAGACTATGCTCACTTTGCTTAGTCTAACCAAGAATAATGCCTTGCCTTGAAATGAGTGTCACTTCACGTATGCTCCTAACTGCTAGAGTATCTTGGTGCTCACTTTGATGTTCCAAGATTATCTCGAAATGTGGGTAGCCAACAAATCCATGTTTTGTCTTGTAGTGACTTTAGAATAAAACAAAACTTTTAATGGGGAAGCCATACTTTCACTTTTGCATATGCTTCCGCTTCACATACCTTCACTTTCTGCCTTTTAACTCCTCAAATGTGCACCTAAGGGAGGGTTCACCTGAACCTTCCAAACACTTTAAAAACACTTTGAACCTTAGAGAAATTACAGAAAGACCCTCTACAACCTGCATCCCACTTTCTGCAAATATAACCTTTGTGAACAATTAATTGTGCACTACCTGTGCACCTTGACACTCGAACTTTGAACGCTTTGACTTTGCCCATGTTGACTTTGACCTTGAACATGTTGACTTGATTTCTTTGACTTTGACCCTTTGACTTTGACTATGGTTGACTTTGACAAATATGAATTTTATGGGCTCAACGCATACATTGCGTTTTCATGAGGAAATCTTAATTTGGTTGATTCCTTGACAAGTTTTCATTACTCTGAACTGACCCAGATATTACAACCTTTATTTTGAAAATGATGTAAATGATGACCTTGGTAGCTATGCATGAAAAAATATGCCAAGGCCTATGCCTTGGTTGATGCCTTAATAACATTCTTGCATGTAAGACTTAGATGAGCATTGGATATTTGTTATGCATGGTTGGAGAGTTCCTTTAGACACATATGTATTATTTACTTATGATATTTGCTCAAACGGAAATGAATGGGATCTCTTGTAACCTATGGCGTGGTTCTACATATAGGGAACATTGAGTCAAGGCATGTAATACTCAAAATCAGTAAATATTCATGGTTGTAAATTGTCAATATAGAACTACAAAACACATGCTTATTAGGCTCTGTCAAATAGCTAATCTTGGAAATCTCTTAAGAATTATGAACTACACTTATCCCTTATGATAAACCTTGCAAGATGCATAGATTGTCAACCTGCACAAACTATAAAGTTCAAATATAGTACATGCCACACACTCGAAGATCATGTGGATACAAATGAAGGGAATCTCTTGAGCTTCAACATGAAAGTTGTTGTTTATGACCATCAAGGAAGATAACTACATACATTGATGGATGAATTTATAAAACATGCACACAAATATGGCTAGCCAATGTGGCTCACTGTGGTGCTATAAATTTTTATTCAAGCATACATAAAAAAAAGGATTTTACCTTCACAATCATTCATGTGCTTGCCAGTGGTAAGAAGCAAATATCGTTTAAATTGATTCCCCTCATTTAGTACTCCCTTTACTATGTTTTATTGATTTTTTCAAACATAAATAATTGTGGATTTTTTCCGTGGTAAGAAAATATCTACATAGTCTTCTTCACTTGGTTAATATGAACTCTATCATTTATAAACATGATCCATGTTTGTAGAGCTCAAAGAAGTTATGTATCATGCATGCGATCATATGAAGTATTGAATTTAGATCATCTCATGTATCAACTCATTTGTGTCGCAGCTTGAGGGGTGAAGTTCTTCTTTTAATATAAAGCTCTATAGTCACAATAACTTAATAACACAAAAAAGAAAAAACACGGGAAATTTGTAGTGATGATAAAGCGGTTGCAATATAATTTTCCAAAGCTTAACTCTATTTAAACTTGCCCTTAATAGATTGATCAAATCCTTTTCAAATAATTCATTCATAGACCTCCAAAGGAAGATTACATGATTTTTTCAAATGAAAATATTTTATGAGAAATGTTCCTCTTTTCCAAATGCATGTATGTATGTATGTATGTATCTATATATATATATATATATATATATATATATATATATATATATATATATATATATATATATATATATATATATATATATATATATATATATATATATATATATGTATACACACACACACACACATATATATATATATATATATATATATATATATATATATATATATATATATATATATATATATATATATATATATATATATATATATATATATATATATAACTCCTGACTTGAATCAATTGCTAGGACATATGCTAACCTTTGAGCAGGATGTCAAAGGAGATGTTTATAAAAGTACAGGTCAAGCAATGTATTAAAGAAGAAGATTAACAAAGGCAAGCAACAATTGAATGAAGATGAAGGCACTATGAGTCAAGCCAACTTCTTAAGAGGAAGAGGAGGTGGCAAAGGAAGAGGAAGGTGCGGAAGCAATAAAGTCATTTCAAAGCTTACTGGATTTGTGGTAAGGCTAATCATTTATCTCATGAATGCTGGCATAATAACCAGAATGGTGGAGGATATAATAAAAAATTTAATTCAAGAGAAAGAGGTGGTAGAAATTAGAGAGGTAATTTCAGAGGTAGAGGTAATAGAGGATTCTTGGGAAGAAATGCAGGAAGAGGCTTTCAAAGTCAATCCTACAATAATACCTACTACAACTATGCTTCAGATCAAAAAGAGGATTCAACCTTAATTATGAATGCAATTTGTGAAAGACAAAGTGAAGATCAAAGAGTTTTCTACATTGACTCAGGGTGCATCAATCACATGAGTGGCAACATAGCTTTGCTGAGTGATTTGGAGAATAAGTTGAGTAATCATATAGTTCAAAGAGGTGATAACACAAAACATAATGTGACGTCCATTGGATCAGTAAAGGCCAAGCATGGAAGTGTTGTTTTGAGTAAGGTTTTTTATGCCCCTACAATTCCAAATAATTTGATAAGTGTAGCATAAATTGTAGAGAAAGGATATAAAGTAAGGTTCACTAATGATGGAGTTTATGTTGAAGACCCTAGCCATGGGTATAAACAAATTTTTTCAGGGAAGAAATAAGGAAGGCTCTTCACATTGAAGATTCAAGGCGATGTTGGTCATGCCTTGTTCACTTATGGAGAACATAAGATCTCTGAGTTAGATCTTTGCCACAAAAGGCTTGGACATTTTAATGAAAGAGGTATTAAGGATATGATTAACAATGGTTCAGTGCTTGGATTGCCCAACATTGCAGGTCAACACATGACATACAAGTGTGAAGCATGTCAATTGGGTAAAGCTCACAAGAATATTTATGGTAAGAAAGGGTTTATGTATTCAAAGAAGCTTGAATTGGTGCATACAGATGTGTGGGGTCCATCAAAGAAATTTAGCATTAATGGTTCAAGATATTATGTGATTTATTTTGATGATGCTATGAGATGGATCACTATATATGTGATCAAAGATAAATCGGAGGTGTTCAACACATTTAAACATTATCATGTGTATATAGAGAGAATCATAGGGCAAAACTTGAAGAGACTAAGGTCAAATGGAGGGGGAGAGTATTTCTCTAATGAGTTCAGTGATTAATTCTTAAAGTGTTATATGTTTGGGATCCAACAAAGACCACATCGATGGGTGGTTGTAGGTTCTATGTTACTTTCATTGATTAGCATACACGAAAAGTATGGGTATATTTCATGAAAGAGAAGAGTGAAGTGTTCACTTCTAGAATTTTAAGGCTATGGTGCAAAAGGAGACAGTAAAGTATATTTAGACATTTAGGTCTAATGGAGGAGGTGAATACATGTCAAATGAGTTTAGCAACTTTCTTAAAAGTCATGGAGATCGAGGTTAATTTTCATGCAGATACATGCCACAACAGAAGTCTGTTGCTGAATGCAAAAATAGACATATTGCAAAAATAGCAAGAGCCTTGATGTCTAAGAAGAATATGCCTCATTTTTATTGGGTGGAAGTTGTGCATACTACTATATACATCATGAACATAACTCCGAGTGCTGCTATACAAAAAGTTACACCTAAAGATAACCTTAGATTTGAAAAAACGAAACTTATCACATACGAAAGTATTTGGTTGTATTGCATATTTACATGATGTAGATGAGTTGAGGACAAAGCTTGATCCAAAAGTAGAAAAATGTATCTTCATATGGTACTCCATTGAGCAAAAGGGATATAAATGTTATAATCCACTCACACGATAGGTGAAGGTAAGTAGAGATGTGGTGTTTGATGAGATCTCAAGCTTCTATGTAGATGCCAAAGATGGACTTAATCTTGAACAAAATGACAAAGAAAATGCTAAAAACAGAAGTGCAAAATCTCAAGTTTTGAGTGGACCACATTCGTCACTAAGCAATAGTTCTAGCTCAAATCCATGGAGTGGAAGATTTTGTGAAGTTTTAGTCCAATAAATTCATCAAATACATCCAATAAAGGTAAAGATGGTAGTAAAACATCTATATGTTTTGAAGACATTGCTAGAGACTCAAGTGATTCATAAAAGTGCCTTCATAAGGAACTAGGATTGCCCTCTATGAAGATCTAGGAGTAAGAAAGGAACATGCAGATGATACAAGGAGAAATGACTCAGGTCCAGGAAGATCTAGGAGGATGCAAAGTTCAGTGCAACGATTGACGCATGATAGTTACATGGCTCGTCATTGTTACTACATGACAAAGGTAATACAAGATGTTGAACCTTCTTGTTTTGAAGATGCAATTGGAAATGAAATTTTGAAAAACTCTATGGATGAGGATATGGTTGTGCTTTGTGGAAACAAAACTTGGAAGCTAGTCCCATTGCTACAAGGAAAGAAACCCATAGGTTGCAAGTGGGTTTCGAACGTGAGCTTGCACAATGCTGATGGTAGCATAAGAAGGTATGAAGCATGATTGGTAGCAAAAGGTATGCATACAAATATGGCATTGATTATGAGGAAACGCCCAACCCTCAAGCTAAAATATCTACTATGAAAGCACTTGTTGCATTAGCTACAACAAAAGCATGGAATTCACATCATATGGATGTGAAGAATGCTTTCTTGCATGGTGAGTTGGAGGAAGAAGTATACATGGACCAACCACAAGGATATGAAGATTCAAAGCACCCATAATATGTTTGCAAGTTCCAAAAGGATTTTTATGGAGTTAAACAAGCCCCTCATTCTTGGCATGCAAGGATCAATGACTACTTAACCAAGATTGGATTCTCTATGTGTGGTGCAGATCATTCATTATATCCAAGGAAGGGTGATGATGGCATTACGATTTTGGATGTTTATATTGATGACTTGATTGCAGTAGGTGACAATGAAGCAACCATAAAGAGGTAAAAAAGAACTCCTTATCCAAGAACTCGACATGAAAGATCTTGGTGTGTTTCACTACTTCTTGGGCATTGAGTTTATACATACAGAAATAGGTATATGGATGTGAGAAAGGAAATATGCCTTGAGTATGCTACAAAAGTATGGTATGGCTGATTGTAAGCAAATTTCTATTCCAATAGATCAGAATTTGAAGTTGAATACTACATCAAGTGAAGCATTGGAAAATGCTACTATGTAGAAGAAAACTATGGAAAGTTTGTTGTATCTCACAATTACAAGGCCTGATCTAAGCAACACTGTTGGACTTGAAAGTCAATTTATGTAGGTTCCTAGGAAGCCACATTTAGATGCTTTGCGGCACATTCTACGTTATGTGAGTGCTACTTTGGATTATGCATTGTTTTATGAAGCTGGTATAGATTTGCATGTTCATGGATACACTGATGTAGATTGGGTTTGTAGTATTCCAAATAGAAGATCTACTAGTGTCTTTCTATTCTCACTTAGGAGTGTAGCTATTACATGCAATAGCAAGAAACAACCCACTATTCCTTTGTTGAGTACAAAGGCTGAGTATAGAGGTACTCCAATGGCAGCATGTGAAGCATCATGGTTAGAGATGCTACTTTTCAATTTAGGTGTGGAAGTGCAAAAGCTAATCATCATCTATTGTGCTAATCTTAGCATCATTTGATTAGCACAAAATCCTATTTTTCATGCTAGAACAAATCATATCGAGATACATTCTCATTTCATTATAGAAAAGATATTAGCAGGTGATATTGATCTTGTTTATGTGAGGGCACATGAGGAGGTTGCAAATGTTTTGACTAAAGCACTTGGAGCAGAGAAGCTAAAAAAGTTTTGAAAGATGCTTGGATTAGAGGACATGACGTTGATCTTGAGGGGGGAGTGTTGAGATATCAAGCTCAACATGTGATGATCTAGGATGACACATATGACTTTTGCATTTCTCTAGCTGTATATTGGTCACAGCTTTCCTTAACCCCACAATTAGGCACCTTGGTAACTACCTTTCCTAACAATACCTTTGATGGTCTTATTCGACCTTCATTCATAATAAGTTGGGCTTCCAACAACTAAGCAATGTGCAAACAGCCTCTCCTCATATTGGGGGCCTGACAAAATTTGGAATACAACTAACAATCATGAGGAGTAGACATTGTTCATTTACTAAAACCCCTTCTCAATGTTTACCAGATTATAAGACTCAATGTAAATATCTATGTAACATTGAAGATAAAGATGAACTCCTCACTTTTCTTTTAAGAATATCAAGATTAAATTTCAATGGAGAGGGTGAGTGGAAGTGCAAAGGAATTGGCCAATTGGAGTACAAAGGTCATGTTTATTGTTGATATGATATGATTGCATGTCAAAGAAGATATGTTCAATCGTTTGATTTATATAAAGACTCCCATTAAGTCATGGGAGACATTTGAAAATATCTAGGACTACTATAGCACCTTGACACAAGTGGCATTGAGGGTTAAACTTACCAACTAAAAGAGAAATAAAGAAGAGGATGCTTAAACCTTCTTCAAGAGAGTGAAGGTTGTATATCAACAACTAGTGGTTTTTTGAGAGAAGATGTTTGAGTGAGATCTCTAAAATAATCAAACATGGATTAAGAGTTGGTGTGAAGGCTTTGTTCAAGAATTTATCACCTATAGGGGGAAACCATTCCTTTAAAAGATGCAGCAAGATTTTAGAGATGAACATCAAAGACAAGCTTCCATGGAGTCAATGCACAATGGAGGAAAGTAATGACCATCAAGTGAAAAAAAACTCTTCTATTCAATAGGAAGAGGGATACCCAACACACAAAGAGGAAGGGAAAGACATTAGCCCATTCACAATGAAGATCCACAAGATCTTGAAAGTATTCAATCTTTCTAGGATAGAGGACGTCCTTCTTGGAGATGTAGAGGAAGAAGATATGATAGAAATAGGTCCTATTCTATACAATTTTGTGATTGATCTAGATGTGTCCATCATTGTGGGAGCAATCAAGATAATGGGAGTGGAGGATTAGTTTGCTCGATGGAAGGACAAGGCGGAAAAGAATCCAACCACTTTTGACATCATTATTCACTTATATCTTTTGGAAGATATTTCCTCCCACACACATGTTCCCAAGGAGCAACCATGGTGGGTCCAATTTTATTATAGGAAAACGTGATATACCCATTCTATCGGGGAGAAGAGATGAAAAGACACCTGTTCATGCTCTCTTAGTACCATCTCTTAACAAGAATATAATTTGATTTGGAGATATGTCTGAAAAAGAAGGAAAATAAAATTTTGAAGGCCACAAAGACCTCATCAAATATCCAAAGTATAAAGTGTTTTCCAAAGAATAGCAGTGCGGAAAGCTTTTCAAATTAAGAAAACTCTTTGCATTTTCAGCAATAGATAGTAAAAAGAAGCCTCAAATATTCCTATAGAGTTGGGGCAAGATTTATGGACACTTGCATTTCAGTAGTATGTGCATGTTGAATAATAAAGGAGTTCTCATTGGCATTCCATCCTTACCAAGGCTTGGAAGATTGTGTGAGCCATGCTCCCTTGGAATGCATAGTAAAAGTAAATTTTGAAAGATGCGTTATAGGGCTTGTGATGTATTCAAATGGGTTCATGTTGATGTATGTGAATGTTCCCACACTTCCTCACTTGGAGGGAATATTTATTCGTTCCCCTTCACACATGCTTTCTCTAGGTCTCTTTGGGTTTATACAATGAAACCCAAAGCTAAAGTATTTCATATTTTTATGCATTTTCATGGCTTGATTGAAAAAAACACATGAGTAGAAGATGATCTATTCGATAGTTTGAAAATGGAGGAGAATGCTTGTTGAAGGACTTTACCCATTATCTGCTTGAGAATATTATTCAAAGACAACTAACATGTAGCTATAATCCACCACAAAACTTGAGTTGCGAAGAGGAGGAATAGAAAACTATTTGAAGTAGCAAGGTGAATGTTCAAAAAAAGTGTCCTTAGCAACATATTTTAGGATGAAGTAATCAACACTTCATGTTATTTGATGAATATGTCTCCTAGAAAGACCATGAAGGGCATTACCCCCTATGAAGCTTTCCGAAAAATCAAGAGTTCTTGATAGGTTTTGCATGACAAACTCTACGCAGTTTCTATTCACATGGAATCAACTCTTAAGCTAAGTAAGGATGAGAATGTTATTGCATATGATGAAACCAAATATAGAAAACTCGTAGGATCTCTAATAAATTCAACCATATCTGTTTTGCAATGAAGTCTCTTTCTAATTATATGAAATCCCTAAAGTATCTCATTGGAATGTACCAAAACCTATACTAGGATTCTTGAAAGGTACTTGCTCACTTTGAAATCCTTATAAAGGGCATACATAGTTGATAGAAGGAGCAAAAGTGGAGATTCCTTCTTCCTAGGAAATGTATCTATTTGGGGGAGTTTGGAATAGCAAAGTACTATAATCTTATCATCCATAGAGGCTGAATACAAAACCCTCAGAGCTTGAGCTTGTTAGACTATTTGGCTCAAAATATTCTTTGAAGAAATTGATTTTGGTGAGCACCAACCTATAACTAATTTTTTATAATAATCTTTCAACAGAGTCTTTGTAAAATAATTTTGTTATGAATTGATGGACAAACATGTTGAGCTGAGAAAAGCTTCCAAAAGAAAGGACACAAAATGCAGATGCCATCTTACATCATTGCAAAACCAAGGACTCTAGCCTCTTTACCAAAGTTCTTAGAAAGGAGTTTTTCATAAAGCATAGATCATCATTTGGTGTGTGTGCGCGCGCGCGTGTATATATATATATATATATATATATATATATATATATATATATATATATATGTGTGTGAGAGAGATAATTGATACGTGCAAACAAAGGAGTATGATGAGTCTGTAGTATTAGAGCGGCGCTCAATATCCGGCAGTAAGAAAAGAATCAGTTTTCTGAACAATAATCTACGCCGCCCAACAGATCAAAACGAGATGACGACGAACTCCATTTCCTGCATCATTAAGATTACAACTCTCAAGAAGTAACAACAGATCACAACAGTAATAAAAGGTTTGAACACTTGGATCCGAGACTTAGAGTTACCCTAGAGGAATGGACTCTCCTTCAGGGCAGATGTTTAGCATGGGATCGCTCAACTACCGCCTGCTCTATGGTCATGATCTTCCTTGCTTGGAGGGCCTCAGATGGAGCAATGGAAAGAAACTATCCAGAATCCCCAACTTCAAAGAGAACTTAGAGAACTTAGATGTTCATTACACTCTTAACAAGAGATGGTGCCTTTCTTGGACCAAACTTCGATGGGACCTAAAATTAATGTCTATTTGGCACCCCCTAATTGAGATCAAAAAGTCCGTTCTCATGTGGTAGATCTTACATAAAGGTATCTGGTCCAATGTAAGGGATCTGTGGTGTGCCACCATGGTGCAAACGTTGCCATCGATGCATCGAAGATTTAGCTCACCTGTTCTTCGATTGCCCCAAGTCACGTGTTATCTGGCGTCACGTGACCCGAGTATTGAGACTCACGAACCAAATCAATTGGCAATAGGTGCTATTGGGTGAGGCAGTCGGCTGCTCATCGAGGTTGTGGAATGCCATGAGAGGTGAGACTCTTTGGAAGATTTGGAGGGAGCGATGTGCTGTCAATTTTGGCCAAACTCCTAAGGAATGGTCGATCGAGAAATCCTTGTTTGTTCTAGGTAAAAGAATCTCCCGAGAAAAGAGATCTCCACCGTTTAGACATCACTGTATTTATCTCCTCGAAAACAACAAGTTGAAACCCAAATGAGTCCCACATGAGGGTGATGATAGTTTTATCCGCTTCATTTGTAATGCCCTCTAGTTTGCCATATTCCTCCCCTGCATTGTGGGATTCGGGGGGTCCCATGGGACTAGTCCCATTCACTTGTAATTGTTCTTCTTTATTTTAATTAAAATCCGAGAGAATAGGCTAAGGCCGAACTTCCTTTTATTATAAAAAAAAAACAGATCACAACAGTAACATAGAAAGTCAAAGAGAAAACTCTGTGTTGTTTTAAGCGTCCGCGCGAATCCGAACTCAGCAAGAATAAACATGAAAAACAAAAAGAAGCATTTTCTGTTTAAAGATATCAACTGCATACATATGCTCCCATAAAAGACGTTTTTGGATTCTTCATTCACAAAATCAGTAGCAATATCGGAAAAAGGAAAGAGTCGTCACATTATGAACAGAAAGGTATAAAAGTGTTGAAGTGTAGCCCAGCATTTGTACACGATCGTTTCTGTAACAAAGATATATGATCAGTTAATGTGCAGCCCTTTTCCGTAACAAAGATGTTGCACTGATATGATCATCAAATGCCCAGCCTTTGAACATGGTCGCTTCTACAACGATACCGTCAAGCTTATGATATTGCAGAACAGATCGTTTCTAGAAGAATCCGATGAACATGTTCTTTTCCGTGAACATGTTCTTTTCCGTGAACATTTGAACATGATTGCTTCTGCAAGAATACCACCAGGATTATGATATCGCAGAAGAGATCGTTTTCTGTAAAACGGATTTTGGGTTGCTATGATAATTTAAAATGATCTCGTCTGGTACATAGCTGTGGCGCAAAAAGAGAAAAGGAAAAAAGTTCTGATGCTCAGAGAGAATCACGCCTGAACGAAGAACAATGTACCAACTTTGTTTTCATCGAGTTAATCAAATTCAAAATAGCCTTGACGTTCATAATAGCTTTGAGGCTATCCTCCCTGTCTAAGACCAAGGAGTGCGCATGCCTAAAGCATTCCTTTAGACAGATGGACTTCAAACCATTCCTTCGTACTCAAATATTAAGTCACGCAGCCCTGTCTTCATTATAAGAGATGTCACCTCACATTTTGGAAGTGCCATAGAGAAAATGAAGTTGAATTTTATCTTTTTGACTCTTGATTTGAAATAGAAATGCTTTGTTATTTGCAACAAACATAATTTTCAGATATTAAATTAATAAAAAATCTTCTAAGGTATTTGAGGTACAAATGCATGATAAACATATGCACCCTTAGTCTTTTTAGTAATCAGCCTTTGGTATCGGTAAAGGTTTTTACATAGGCTAAGAGAATCATAAAAGCAAATGGACATCAGTAGTAGTGAGTAACACTTCTCAAAATTATTGACTCAATATTTTGAGAAAGTATATAAAACTGAAAAGACGTGTAAACGTAATGATATGCATCTTTGTACATCAATCGAAATTCATATGCAACAACATGTATACCCACATTCTTTCAAGTGAATAAAGAATCAGCCACTTAAACTGCATGCACTACAAGGAATGAAGGGGGCATTGCAATGCCCCCAATTTAAAAACAAATCGATTTGTGTTGCTTATGTGATGATTTTCCCCTAGAGCATCGCATAAGCCAAGTTTGATAAAAGAAAAAAGGCCGCATCACATAAGTAACGTTTAGCATCGCTTATGTGGTGCTAGTTTAATAACATTGCTACTAGCATCGTAGTGTAGCATGCATACTGAAGCATCCCATACGGGATGTTCTGCATGTACAAAAACAAATTGGAATTCTCTCGACACATTTGTTCGGAGTTTTGATGTGTGTGTGTGTGTGGGAGAGAGAGAGAGAGAGAGAGAGAGAGAGAGAGAGAGAGAGAGGCAGAGAGAGAGACAGAGAGAGCGACACACACACACACACACACACAGAGATTGAGAGAGAGAGATAGACCATACCAATGAGAGAGGGATAGAAGGAAACACACATACCTATAGAGAGACAGAGAAGTTACACACACATACTTGTAGAGAGAGACTAATGCACACATACTAGAGAGAGAGAAGGATGCACACAAAGCTGGTACATACACAATAGCATTTGCATACATAATACACACAAATACATAGACACACATATGCATACACGCACATAAGAGCCACACATATACACATACAAACACATACCCTCACATACACACATACATACACATGCATACACACATGCACATACGCACATATATACATACACACTCACACACACATACATACACACACAAATACATATACACACACATACAATCACATACATACATACACACACATCCATACACATGCATCTCCATACATACATACACACATGCATACCCACACATATACATACACGCACATAAACATATACATAAACACATACACTCACAAACACACATATAAACATACATACATACATACATACATAGACACACACACATAAACATACATACATACATACATACATACATACATACACACACATAAACAGAGTCTCAAAATTATTGTCTCAATATTTTGAGAAAGTATATATAACTAAAAAGACGTACACATAGAAAGTCAAATACAAACACATACATGCATACACATACACACATATACATACACACACACATACACACAAACACATACACATATACATACACATACACATATATAACAAACAGAAACATTCACATACAACACATACATATACACACACATACATACATAGAGATACACATATACACCCACACGTACACAAATATACACTCACATACACAAAGGCACATATGCACACATATACTTACATGAACATAAAGACACATGCACACACATACACATAGATGCATACACACATACAAATGCATATAGTTACATGCATACACATACACACACATACACTTGCATACACACATACACATACATGCATACACACATACACATACATGCATAGGCATACACACATGCACATGCATACACACATGCACACATATACACATACATGCATACACACATACACATGCATACACATACACATACATGCATACACATACACATACATGCATACAAATACACACATACACACATACACATAGATGCATACACACATACACATACAAAAACATACATGCATACACATACACCCACATACATATGCATACACACATGCATAAACATGCATACATGCTATACACACATACACATGCATACATGCATATACACACATACACCTGCATATACACACATGCACATGCATACACATTTACATATACACACATACACATACACATACACATGCATGCACATATGCACACACATACACATAAATGCATACACACATACAAATACACATACACACACATACAATTGCATACAAACATATGCATGCATGTACACATACAAACATCCATATATACACAAACACACATACATATGCATGCAAACATACATATATAGACATACATATATAGACATACACATGCATGCATACGTATACACATACACATGCATACACATATGCACACAATGTTGGTGCAAGAGAATCCAAGCCCACATACTTGGATGATTAGCATATTTTGCATGGAGCCTTATATGATCAATCCCTTGTAAAATCAATTACATTTACCTTTGTAAAAGAGTCTTACATCCATGAAGAAGCTAGGAAGCATCAAATCTCATAATTGATTGATAAGAGAATATATCCTATAGTTTAGGATTTATTTTTAGGTGGAATTTTGAATTTGAATTCAAAAGATTGGCTCCAAATTTAACTATAAAAAGAGGATCAAATGACCTGCGTGATATCTCAACTGGAGGAGATCATTTTGAAGAGGATACATTGTGATTTGAGAGCTCACTCCATAGATCAATCACCTTTCTCATATTGTGCAATAGATTATTGCCAACGACATTGTATTTGTATATGATCTAATACATACATTCTCATTACATCTTCACTTCACTTCTCTGCCATGACTACTTTAGTACAATGATATTCTCAGAGCTTGTTCTCAGTGTATGTTTGATCATTTCTCATGATTTAAAGCATCATGAATTAATTATATTTTCTACTTTATACCCAGAAAATCTCATTATCATTGCTTCTCTGAATTGTGAGATATTATCATGTCTTTACTCTCTAGTTTGTACTCTGATGCACCCCGAAAATGTTAGGACACTCCTACAATTTTCTAAACATCATACTCAACATGTAGTTCATCGTTTTTGCTGAAAACACTCATGATTGATAGATTTCTAAGTTAATTAGACATCATCAAAAGGAATTAGACTAATTTCTATCATGCTGAGAGCAATGTTCAAATTATTGAACAGGTGTAGAGACTAAAATAGCAAGTCTATGAACTTATATTAAATTCCTATCTATCTATTTTGATCCATTGATTAGTGGATCATGTTCCAAACAACATAGGTGATTATTTATGATCATTAGCAAGATAAAGAGGCCCACTACACTCTCCAGCAATTGTTCTTGGCTTGTGTGAAGAAGGTTTAAGCAACACCACTTCATCTCTGAAGAGTATCCACCATCTCCTCAAACAGTGGTATCAAAGCTACAATAAGCAAGATGGGAGATGAATTTCCATCATTTATTGACAAATTGGACAAAAGAAACTACCCAACATGGTCACTAAGGATGCAAGCCTACCTCCAATGGAGAAGTCTATATGGATACATCTCACGAGATGAAGATATGCCAACATTCAAGAGCAAACATCAACCCACAAAGGAAGAACAAGAAAGGTTGACCACTTGGTGTGCAAAGGATGCTCTTGCCAGGTCTTATCTACCAAACTCAATATCTGATTTCTTATTACCTCACATTAGAAATTGCAAGACCTCCCAAGAGACTTGGGAAGTAATTTCTTCATACTTCTCATCAAATACAAGAGCTAGAAAGAACCAGCTATGGATGGAGTTTACAACCCTAAGAAAGCAACCAAAATAGAATGTGGATGACTTTGTGAACAATATGAAGGATGTGGCCAACCAACTTGCAATCATTGGAGAGGAGATAGAAGAAGAACACATAGTAAGGTAGATCATCAATGGCATCAAAGCTGATAAGAAGTGGGAGTCCTTCACCACAACAATGGACCTTTATATGGATATGCAAATATCTGACCTCAACACCTTGATGGGGCAACTCTTCACCCATGAGACAAAGCTCAACAAGAATGGTGAAAAATCTAGAGGTAACCAATCTTCTGCCCTTTATACATATAAAAATAAAAGTAAGGATAAGGGTAAAAGCAAAAAGAATGAAGAAGAGGCTAGTACCTCTCAAGTTAACTATGCAAGTAGAGGAAGAGGTACTAGAGGAAGGGGTAGAGGAGGAAAGCAAGGCAGGGCGAGATCCTACAATACTCCACCTTGCAACATCTGTGGTCTTACCAAAAACACCATAAAGAATGCTTCAAGAACACTAGCAATCAAAGGAGAAGAGGCTTCCATAGAAGGAGTTAAGGACAATCCTAAGGAAGGTTCAACAATGCAGAAAGCAACTAAAATCACAACTACAATCAAGGCTACAACAACAACAATTCTCAAGGTGGTTTTAGAGGAAGAAGAGATTATAACAACTACATAGAAGACCAAGAAGACTCTCTACTCATAATGAACATGGCATCCAAGCAAGGCAAAGATGATGCACATGTTTTCTATATTGATTTAGGTTGTTCCAATCATGTGGCTAAAAATCTAGCATTGTTATCTCATCTTGAAGAACCCAAAGGGAAGCATGAAGTGCACACAGGTGATGGCACTAGAGATCTCCTAAGAACTCATGATTGCAAGTGCTCTTTTTACATGTACACTTTTACAAAGATAAAAGTCATGCTTTTAGTGTGACTTCATGTAAGTTCATAGAAGTGATTATCCAAATGTCAAAGTATGTGGGCTTGGATCCATTTGCATTAACAACTCCCCCTCAATCCTAAAATGCTTGGACTTCAACTCTCTTTGATCTCCTGCAATCCAAACATCATCTTGAACGTGTTTAATTTAGTTCCATCGAAAGATTTAGTTAGAATATTTGCACATTGCAAGTTTGTTGATACATAGGATAATTGTATGTCCTTGCTAATTAGATTCTCTCTCACATAATGATATTGCACTTTAATGTGCTTAGTCCTTGCATGATATACAGGATTAGTAGCCAAATGTAATGAGCTAGTATTATCTCCAAAGATCATTGGAGTATATGTATGTAGTCCCAAGTCTGAGTAGAGTAGCTTTAACCACATTACCTCTTGTGTTGCATTTGCTACACCCCTATATTCGGCTTCAATTGAGGGGAATGCCACGGTTGGTTGTTTCTTTGATGACCAGAAAATTAACTTAGACCTTGCAAAAGATAAGTACCTAGAGTGCTCCTCCTATCATCTTTTGAGCTAGCCGAATCTCCATCAGAGTATAGCTTAATATCCAAGTCAAATGTAAATGGATAGAATAGCCCTTCATTTATGGTACCCTTCAAGTACTTTAAGATCCTTTTGGTATCTTGGATGTGAGGTTTTCTTGGTATATGTATGAATTGACTCAATGTACTCAGCCCATAGCATGTATCCAATCTTTTTAGGGTTGCATAATTGAGACTCCCAACAAGACTTTGATAACATATAATATCTCCAAGTAGCTCTCCTTCATGAGCATTGAGAATTTGTGATTCAATTCCATGGGTGTACCTACAATTTTTTCATTTTCCATATTGAAATTAACTAGCATATCATGGATGTACTTTCTCTCAGTAATGAAAACACCAGAATTTGTATAAACAATCTCTAATCCAAGAAAATATGTAAGCATTCCAAGATCATTGATCTTGAACTCTTCCTTCATCTAGGTTTTACTCCTCTTGATGCCATTAGCATAATTTCCTATAATGATAATGTCATCCACATAGAAACATAGATAAATAACCTCTGAATTAGTCTTCTTAATGAACAATGAAGAATCTACCTTGCTTGCAACAAAACCTTGGTCCTGCAAGTATGTGACCAGCCTATGGTTCCAAGCTATAGTAGCTAGCTTTAAACCATAGAGTGCCTTCCTTAATTTACATACATAATCAGGTTTGTCTTTGTCTTCATATCCTAGTGGTTGATCCATGTAATGTTCTTCTGAGATCCACCCATCAAGGAATGCATTTTTAACATATAATTGGTACAAGTTCCAATTATTTGAGGCATCAATACTTACTAAAACTCTCATGGTTGGCATCTTTGCTACAGGTGAGAAGGTCTCCTCATAATCCACTCCATGGGTTTGAGCAAACCCCTTTGCTACCAGCCTTGCTTTATACCTGTTTATTGTGCCATTTGAATTCTTTTTCACTTTGTAAATCCACCTAGATCCTATTACCTTCATGCATGGTTTTTTGGGAATTGAATCCCTAGTGCCATTCTCTTGAAGTGCTTCAATTTCTTCTTGCATAGCTTCTCTCCATTCTTCTTTCTTATTGGCTTCTTCAAATGAAGAAGATTCCTCTAATATGAAGTCTTTAGCTATGTATATAGAATGTGTGGTGACTAGTGATGTGTCATAGCCGTACCTTATAGGTTTTTTCCTTTCCCATTGAGATATTCTAAGTGCTTGATTGGATGACTCTTCAATGTCTTCCAAATTTTTTAACTTTGCTTTGCCCTTGGACTTCCAAGCTTCAAAATCAATTTTTTCTTCATCTTCTGAATTGACATCCTCTGATGTATGTGTTTCTTCTTTGGTTAGATTTGGAAAATCATTCTCCAAATCATAGGGTAGCTTTATTTTCTGGGAATCATCCTCAAACCAAGAGTTATTTTCATCAAATACCACATGCCTACTAAATGTAAATCCTTTGTTAATGGGATTATATAACCTATATCTTTTTTGATTCAGATCATAGCCAATAACTATGCATCTTTCAGCTTTTGGATCAAGTTTTCCACTGTTCTATGAGGATATGTGTGCATAAGCGATGCACCCAAAGATCTTACAATGATTGAAAGAAGGTCTCTTGCCATTCCATGCCTCATAAGGTGTCATCCATCCACGGACTTGGATGGAAGCTTATTCATTAGGTAAGTGGCTTTGGAAATAGCCTCTACCCATAGATAATTAGGGAGTTTTTTCTCATTCAACACTGATCTTGTAGCCTCTACTATTAATCTCTCTGCCACTTCATTCTGTTTAGGAGTATACCTTGTTGTAATCTCTCTCTTTATGCCTTTATCCTCCAAGAAGGAGTCAAACTCATGTGACAAATACTCGCCACCTCCATAAGATCTGAGAATCTTCAAACTTTTACCTATTTGATTCTTAGCTAATGCCAAATACTTCTTGAATTAAGTGAAGGCTTCATCTTTATGCTTCATAAAATCAAGTATTGTCCACCTACTATAGTCATCTATGAATGACACATAATGACTCGACCTTGAAATCGATGGCTCTTAGCTAAGACCCCACACATCTGTGTGTACAAGCTCCAAGCAATCTTCATAAATGTATCCTCTCTTGTTGAATGGTTGCCTATGTGATTTTCCAAATTGGCATGCTCCACATTTGTAAATCATGTGTTGCTTGGACACATTTGGGATGCCAAGCACACTCTGTTCCCTGCATATTTGCTTCAATGTCCTTTCACCTATATGTCCTAGACTCTTATGCAATATCTCCAATTCAAATAGGCTTTGGTCCTTATAATTGAAGATAGCAATATTTCTTGTATCTTCAACTTCAAAGGTAAAAAGTCTACCAAATTTCTCACCTTTTGCAATCCTCTTAAAGCCTTGTTGAGGGTCCTCCACATATGCTCCATGCCTTGTGAATCTAACCTGTAAACCCTTCTCAACAATTTGTCCAACACTGATTAGATTCTTGGTTATTGTTGGCACATACAATACCTTGCTTAAAAGATTCATGTTACCATTAGATGCTCTAACATTTCCAATCTTCTTTACTAAGTGCTGAGTGTCATCACCTATCTGAACTTCATGCTTTCCTTTGGGTTCTTCAAGGTCAGACAATAATTCTACATTTCTTGCTACATGATTGGAGCAACCATAATCAATATAGAATAGGTATTCATCATCTTTACATTGCTTGGCTATCATATTCATGAGTAATAGGGAATCCTCTTGATCATCTGTATAGTTGTTGTAGTCTCTCTTTCCTATGAAGCCTCCTTGATAGTTGTTGTTGTAGCCTTGGTTGTAATTTTGATGGTAGTTGTTTCCTCCATTATTGAGCCTGCCTCTTGATTGCCGATAACCTCCTCTATGGAAGCCTCTTCCTCTCAGGTTCTTTGTGTTCTTGAAGCATTCGTCTATGGCATGATTGATCAAGCCACAAATGTTGTATGGTGAAGAATTGTATGGTCTCCCCCTGCCTTGCTTTCCTTCTCTACCCCTTCCTCTAGTACCTCTTCCTCTACGTGTGAAATTCACTTGAGAGGTAATTGCATCTTCTTCATTCTTCTTACCTTTTCCTTTACCTTTACTCTTATTTTGATCTGTGTAAAGGGTAGAAGATTGATTACCTCTAGAAGTATCTCCATTCTTGTTGATCTTTGTCTCATGTATGAAGAGTTTCCCCATCAATATATTGAGGTCAGGTATTTGCATTTCTATATATAGGTCCATTGTTGCGGTAAAAGACTCCCATTTATCGTCAGCCTTGATGCCATTCATGATTTGCCTTACTATCTACTCCTCTTCTATTTATTCTCCAATACCCCCAAGTTGATCAGCTACATCTTTCCTCTTGGTCACATAGTCAACTACACTTTGCCTTCGTTGCTTCTTCAATGTTGTGGACTCCATCCAAAGCTGGTTCTTTTTGGCCCTTGTATTTGATGAGGAGTATGAAGATAGTACTTCCCAAGTCCCTTGGGAAGTCTTACAATTCATAATATAAGGTAAAAAAAAAAGATATTGAATTGAGTATGTAAGACCTAGCTACAGCATCCTTTTCACACCATGCAACTAGTCTCTCTTGCTCCTCTCTTGTAGGCTAGTTTTTTGCTTCTAAAGGTTGGCATTTCTTCATTTCCAGATATGTATCCATACAAGCTTCTTCCTTGGAGGAGGTAAGCCTTCATCCTAAGGGACCAAGCTGGATAATTTTCCCCTTGTCCAATGTGTCAATGAATGATGGATGCAAGTGCTTTTTTTACATGTGCACTTTTACAAATATAAAAGTCATGCTTTTGCAAGTGGGTAGTCATATGTGACATCATGTAAGTTCATAGAAGTG
The DNA here is from genome assembly GCA_020310875.1 of Ceratopteris richardii. Taxonomy (NCBI): domain Eukaryota; kingdom Viridiplantae; phylum Streptophyta; class Polypodiopsida; order Polypodiales; family Pteridaceae; genus Ceratopteris; species Ceratopteris richardii. The sequence continues at coordinate 212,998,364 of CM035407.1, read as the reverse complement.
ATTATCCAAACGTCCAAGTATGTGGTCTTGGATCTGTTTGCACCAACATCTACTTCATCCATATGTATCTTGATTTGTGTTTCTAGAATTTTTCTTCTATTAATTAATCATCCTTCTTTGCTTTACTGGTCAACTTCCCCCAGTTGAGTTGTCAATTGCTCATTTTCTTCTTTGTGTTCATTGACTTCCTCCAATGCTATTTCAAGGTCATCTTATCTCTTAATTAGAGCCTCTTGAGAGTGCAATACCTGTGTAGACAATTGTTCATTCAAGACTTTGAAACGCTCCCTTTCAACATGTACATGTTCATATTCTTTATCTGCTTCCATCAAGTGCTTTTGAGTGCCTATGGCCATTTGTATCATATTTTTCACTATAGGTTTGAGGTGGGCCATGTCCCTGACATTTAACCAAGTTTGTGGTAGTATTGGTTCTTTTCCAATTGTTACATCTGTTCCTTTATTGATATATATTGTTTTATTAAATGGTTGTGGAATTTGAAGTTGTATCTGTGACTCACCCTCTATATTCATATCTTTTTTAAAACTGCGTTCTTCATGAATTATGTCCATATGGGATGGCTCTGCCATGATCCTTATCGGCTCAAAGTTCTCTTTGTGGTCATTCACCTCTTCTTGTGCTTCTTACTTAGGATGTATCATTGATTTCTAGCCTTCAATAACAATTTCTTTGAATTTTATTGGGGTTGCTTCATTCATTTGAGTATTATATACATTTTTGGTTTGATGACTATTCTCTTATTCCCCATGGGTGATTAAATTTTTTTTTGTGTCTATCTCTTTGCTAACTACCTCGTGTTGGTCAAGCACTTGGTTAAGATCATGCCATCCACCATCATCATTTGTTTCCGTGTGAATATCTGCTTTTCTTATGGGCTGATCATTCTCATCTTCAACTTTGGATGATGAGCTTGAATTTGCTAATCCCAATTCTTTATATTGATGTAGTTGTAATCTTTTACCCGATCGATTTTGTTTTACCATATTGGTTTGTCAATAATGGTGGCCTTGAACCCATAAGTTCACTTGGCTTTCTTGGTACTTGTGAGTTTGTAGTAGAGCTTCTTGTAGTTCCAGTTCGGTGATTGGTGTTGACCCTTCCAATGTTTATTTTGGAAGTACATGCATTCTTTTTGAAATTGGAGTTGCGTCCACTTTTTTTTCTTCCCTCAAGCTTTTCGCTCCTCTCATTAAAGGTTTAGAACTCATATCAGCTTCTTCTATGATGATTTCTCCCTTTCTTTTCTTGGGGACGACCACTGATTTCACATATTTTGCCATTTCCATTGTCGATGGCATTTCTTACAGATGCTCCCAAATTGTTAGAGCATGGTGTATCAATATGGTCAATGTTGTACCTACCATTCAGGAATTTTTTGTTGCCCCATTGCTTCTTAGCTTCAAATAGGCATTCTTGAAAATATAATGTGAAATTTACTTGATTTTCTGCTTGGTTTATTGCATGTGATAGGAGTTGCACCACTATTTTCTATGACGTAGTGTATCGATGCATATTCGGAAAACAAAAACATTGGTGCACTAGCCAAACCACCTCCGGGATGTCAATCCTATTGATATCCAAAAATATTTGTTTTTTAGCTTTGTGGCATTGGTCTTTGAGATTTGTAGTGCGATCCTTGGTCCATCTGAAAGCATCCTTGATCAGTCCGTGAGTGAATCTGATTGTAGTCCAATCTCCTTGTAAATGCGGCACCTTTGCTTCAGGCACTAATGATATATCCAATGTAGGATGCAAGGTATTCATCACCTTAGCGCATCTTTCATAGTCAAGCATATAGATCCGTAAGGAAAAGTATTTTGCAATGCCATCTTTCATAAATATGTCCTCGGTTGATGGAATTTCTTGTAGCACTTGAGAATCCTATGACATTATAGGGAATTGATGTCGATGATTCTTATGTTCATGAGAAACAAATGATCTCCTATCAGCTGAATCTTCATGAAACTAGTGTCCTCTTGCTTTGGTGGCACTCCCCAAAGGAAATTCCAAGATCTCTTTTTGCACCATTGCTTCAGAATCCTCGGAAGCCATCTATGCTGCAAAATAGAATTTATAGTTAAAACCCAATTTTAAAAAGTCATTTCCTCCTCTCATTTCTTAATCGTGTGCATCGCCATCCTGCTCCGCTCTTACAAGTGTGAGTATATAATGATACCTAAGGATGTATTTTTCCCATTTCCTTATATATACACACACACACACACACATATATATATATATATATATATATATATATATATATATATATATATATATATATATATATATATATATATATATATTAGGGTACATTAGTAATTTTACTAGAACTATCACAGTACAAGCTAAGTCCTATTCCTTCATAGGAAATGTGCACCACTACACTTGTTTGAAGAAGATATGTGATGAATGCATGGCCTTGTAATGTGGCCCTATCATGCATACTTTGGATGCATTAAACTCAGCATGTGTGGAAGACTGATTCTCTTTGTTGTTCTAGCATACTCCTTGTCACTCCTTTCGTTTCCATTTTAATATTGTAATTCGGTTCCTCTATGTCATGTCTCATTGTGCTTTCAATTGTGCATCCTTCGATTTAATCCTCCATATGTACATATCTTTGTGTTGGAGCTTATTTTCCTTTAATTGTTCCATTCATATTAAATTCCTTCTCCATTGATATTGCTAGAATTGATCATTATGAATCCATAGTTGTTTTATGCTTTGGCATCATTGTGTTCTCATTGCTGGCGAGATTGTAGATGGTGTGATCTTCTCACCAGTTTCTTTAGGTAGACTAGCCTCAGTCTATCACTCAAGCTCACTCTCTTGAGAAGAAGCAATAGCTTGATCATGTAGTTTATGACATTGTATAGGTGTATGGGAAATAGGGAAATTAGGGGACAAGGGGTTTGCTAGAATTTCTTTAACTAGGTCACCTAGACTTGTGATAATAGGGTTTTCTTCCAGTGCTGTTTTTAGAGGTTACTCAAATAGAAGACTAAAGACTTCCCTATGTTTGATCTTTGCCAATATGTATCCGTATGCAAGGTGGATAGTGACTTAAAATTTAAAAATCCATTCTTGTCCAAAAACCAATTCTTCCAAAAGATTTGTCTTTATAGACTAGAAGTCTTTTTTGCATGGTATTGTCTCCTAAATGTAAAGTTATTGAAATTTCTCCTAGGCATGCAATGATGTTGCCTCCTATTCCTATCATATGTGCCTTTGTTGGAATAAGATGTGCGTTTAACTACTCTGCTAATGAGTCTCATATGCCCGTGTCAATTAACGACTCCAATAATTGGTAGTCATCTTTATCGATACCTAGGTTTAAGTATGGTTGTTTGATGAAGTTTCCTAGGGTTTTTTCATGGTTGGTGTGGTAGTTCACCATAGGGATAGTTTCTTCTCCTCATAAATATCTTTCATCGCAGTGTTGTATGCATTACTTTTGTGTTTGTATTCGATCTAATGCTTCCGTTTTGGCTTCTTCTCACATTCTTTCCTCTTCTTTCTTCCTATTTTGTGCTTCTAAAAGTATTGCTAACATGCTTTTGGTTAATGGTTCCATATACTATTTGACCTACAACCACTTATGTAGTTGGACAATATATCTCCATCAAATGTAGCTAGGTTGATAGCTCCACTTGTAGAAATTCTATTTATCAATAATGGTCTATATTCCCGTTGTTGCAATTTCTATGCATTTTGCTTTAGTGTGTATAGGAGTACTAAGTCTCCTTCTCTATGTCCTTTTTCCTTGATATGTGCATCATAATAGGATTTTTGTGTCCATTTTTCCGCAACAATGCCAACTACTGCTTGTAATCTAGTCTCATGCAATTTCTCTATTTGATCCAATTGTCTCAATAATTCATGTCCATCTAATCATATTTTTTAGCAACTCTCAAAGTAGGGACTAAGAAATCAATGAGGAATACCGCATTCTATCCATAGAATAGATTAAATGGAGTGGTTCCAATAACCATTTTACATGCCATTTGGAAGGTCCAGATTGCATGATGCAATTTTTTATCCCAATCCAACCTTCCATTGTTTACTATCTTAGTTAAGACCATTCATAACACCTTATTGGAACTCTTTGCTTCTCCATTAGCATGTGGATGATAGGGCACTCACTTTTTATGGATCACTAGAAATTCATTCATAAGTGAATTGATGACTTCATTAATAAAGTGTGTTCCTTTATCACTTACAATTTTAATCGGTAGTCCAAAGAAGTGAATATATTCTATTCTCAAAACATTTTTTTGTGGCTTGGGCATCATTTTTCTTGGTAGCTTTTGCTTGCACCCATTTTGTCAAATAGTCCGTGGTTACGATGATATATTTATCATGCGATCCTTTTTCTGGGGGTCTATTGGTCTAATGAAAAATACCCCATTTTGAGAAGGCTCACACACTAATCGTGGATCTCAAGGGCATGTCATCTCTTCTTATAGGATACTTTGTTTGTTGACGTACGTCACAACTCCACACGTAAGTTTTTTCATCCATATGTAAAGTAGGCCACCATAAGCCAACAAAGAGAATCATCTTAACCATTTTTTAGCTCAAAAATGACCTCCGCCTACTCCTACATGAGCCATTTCTTCAATAGGCAGGTATTCTCCTTCATGTATGCATAATCATAATTGATTATCCTTTCCTCTTTTGAATAATCACCTTCCCATTATGGCATAGTCCTTGCTCTATTCTTCCAATGTTCTCTTCCTAGCTAGGCTTGCTCCTTTAGGATAAGTATGTGATTTCAAAAAATTAACAAACGCTTTACGCCATTCTAGGTCAATGGTGGAATAACATAATGAGGAATGTTCATCACATGGAGTTTCCTGACACACCAAGAAATCAATGATTTGCTCATGCAATTCCTTATGCATATCACGCCAATACACACCTAATCTTTTCAATTCTCATGTTGTTCCACTAATGCCTTTGTGGGTTCTCCATTTATTTACATGGGCTTGTTCAAGTAAACTCTTATGCTCCTCATCTTCCATGCATCTCAAAAGTACTCCATTCAAGTCTTTGAAGTATAAACTCCTTGCCAAAATGTGGATATTTCTTGTCTGCCATAACTCCTTATTGTTGTTTTTGTTGATCCTATGATGTGTTCCATGAGTATAGGAATAAATTTCTCAGCCCATTTTCGACATATTTCTAAGTTGAACAAATAGCTATCATGTAGCTTGTCAGCTACTCCTGTACGTGGTTCTCCATGTGTCATTCTTGACAGGTGATCAGCTCTTACATGAGTCTTGGCCTTCTTCACAACAACAGGAAGTCAAACTCCATCAATAGTAGAAACAATCTCACTAGGCTTCCTATATTGCAGGGTTTATTGACCAAGTATAGTAGTGCTTGGTGATCAGTAAAGAATTTAAATTTGTTGGCTAGGAGGTAGTGTCTGAATTTTTTTACTACCTAAACCATCCCTAAAGCTTCTCACTCAATAGTAGTGTAGTTGCATTCTACTTGGTTTGGTTGCCTACTTGCATAATCTATAGGATGATCTAATTTCCCTTCAACAATTGGTTTTGCTAAGATGCATATGATTGAAAAATTAGTGCTGAACTCAATCTTCTCTTTAATTCATTAACAGGTTTTTCACATTCTTCTATCCACACAAACTAAGTTAACAACGCATACAAAGGTTTAGCAGTCCATGTGGATGAAATGTCTTTAATATCCACAATGTCCCATAAAGGCTTGCACTTCGTTTGCATTCTTAGGTCTTGGTAGTTCTAAGATTACTTTGATCTTATCTTCATCGATTGAGATGCCATTCTTGGATACTATATGTCCCAAAACTTTGCCGTGTTTGACCATAAAAACACACTTCTCTAGATTCAGACACACTCGATATTGTCTACATTTGCCAAAGATTCTTCTCAATTTTGGTATGTGGTTTATGCATTGAGAGGAGTAGGTACATAGGTAATCCACATAGACGTCCATGTTTTTCCTCAAAAACGCCTTCAACACATGACACATCAATCTCTGGAAGGTTGTAGGGGTGTTGGTCAACCCAAAGGGTATAGCTCTAAAGGCGTACACTCCCCATTTGGTAGCAAAAGCAAATTTAAGCTGATCCTTGATAGCAATAGCTACTTGGTTGTAACTTGAGAACCAGTGAAGAAAGTTGTAGACTTCCTTGCCCACTACTCTTTCCAAGAGATGATTTGTTATGAGTAACGGGTAACTATCAAGAATGGTGGCTGCATTAATCTATTTCAGGTTAATACAAACCCAAACTTTTCCATTTTTCTTAGGCACGACCACTAAAGGTGATACCCATTCCATTTTTTCAATCTCGTATATGAATCTAGCTACCAATAACTTATCAATTTCTTCCTTAATCTTGGTAGAATAAACATCATCTTAGGATCAGTCCTCCTTTATCCATATAGACACCTCCTTTGTATTTTATAGATGTTCTTGGGACTATCTCTAATTCATTTGAATTTCTCATTCTTGCTACGGACCTATTAAGGCCGTTAAGGTAGATGGTTAATCCATGCACATTTGCAGAAACATACTACAGGGATGTCCTATATTCACCTTCAACAACAGACATGAATCCAACAATAGGCATTGAACTATGCATATCTCTAGAGGCCATGAATCTTTGCTCCTTAGAATCACTAGAAGTATCAGAGTAGATAGAGTGTGTAATTTGTTGAGCTACACTTTTTGTAGAGGACACTACACTTCTTTGACTACCTAATACTAGTCTGAATCTTAGGTTCATTCACTACTAAGTTCTTAGGTCTTCTTTAGCCCTAATGAATGACCCTTGGCAAAGTTTCAGCACTTAGAGTTCCCAATTTTCCTTTTCATAGCGCTTTGATCATTGTCCTTTAACCACGATACATGCTATTCCATGATACATGATAGCTTAGATTTGATGATACATGAGAGCAAAATGAGGCGATACACAATACCCCTTAGCCCATGATACGATACAAGATTCCTCATGATACATAGCATCTACGATACACGATATGACAAATTAGACGATACATGATACTCGAGCATACATGATATAGGATATTGTTTTCCATGATACAATCCTTGTATTCTCACAATACATGATATTCAAGAAGGAAGATGATACATGATACTTCACAATTTCCTAGCTATAAACACCTACTACATGAGATAAGCATTAAGTGAGATATTTTCAGATCCTATGTTGCAAAGGTCTTTAGGAAAAGCTTCTTTACTTCATATAATTCCAATCCTAAATCTTTACTCATGAAACATGCCTTTGAAAACCTATAAATTGCCGGGTAGTCATGTCACTCTTCACTTTTCTTCTGATTCAGCACATGTGAGAGTTTTGCTTTCACCTTTCTTTGAATTTTGGTTAAATCCTTGATTTCTTAGTGAGGAACATGACCTGCTTTGGATAAGACCCCATGTGTTTGTTTTACTTTAACCTTAATCTCGATTTACTTTATCCATTCGTGGTATCTTGGATAATAGCATCACTACAACAAGTAACCCTATATAGCGATGATTGACGGGACACAATTTCATCTCTTCATGATTGGCGTTGCATAGCATAGAGCTTCGACTATGCAACATCAATTAAATGAGACTCTACTTTTTAGTAGGATAATGTCCATAATCCTTACAATGTATAGAAAAGATTCATGATTCGCGTTTTAAATAAAATAGAAAATATAGTCTCAATAATACATATACTTACAAATGTAGGAACAAAATTATGATGGACCATTTGGCCGAAGCATGACCTATGACCTCATTCAACTCTCTTCTGTGTAGTGGCATGTGTTTATTAAATGAAACAAAAGTAGATAGATTAAACTTACAATATTTATAGAACATATGAAAATTATGACGCATACTAATATAGCCTATTTTACATACCTTTTGTTGAGGAAATGATTCCTATAGATATAACTATTTGGGAAAATATTGCCACGCCTCAATGGGTTTTCAACTCTTCTCTTATTTCTTTCTACCTTACAATACCTCATGTTCTTTTAATCTCAAGCGAAAATGGATTAGTATGACAAAAAACTTCAAATTTATAAACTTTCATACACAGAGATACACAAATACATATACACATATACATACACTTACACATACATGCACTTCCACATACAAGCACACATACATATACATATTCACATACACATATTCACATACACATACACACATATATACATGCACACATACACACATAGACACATACACATGGACGCATGTGTACGTGTGTGTATGCATGTGAATGTGTTTATGTGTGTATATGCATATATGCATGTGTATGCATGTCTGTGTGTATGTCTGTATATGCGTGTGTGTGTATATGCATTTATGCATGTGTATGTGTGTGTATGTGTGTGTATGTGTGTAGGCATATGTCTATGTGTGTAGGCATATGTCTATGTGTGTGCATGTGTGTATGCAATGTGTGTATGTGTATGTGTATGCGTATGTGTATGTGTATGTGTATGTATATATGTGTATATGTCTCTGCATATATGTGTGTTTGTATGTATGCGTATGTGTGTGCATATGTGTATGCATGTGTATGTGTGTGTATGTGTATGTGTATGCATGCATATGTATGTACATAGTACCTTAAACCTGAGGTTGATGGATCTTTGCTAGGACCCCACACATAAGTGTGCACAAGCTCCAAGTAGTCTTCATACATGTACCCCTTTTTGTTGAATGGTTTCCTGTGAGCTTTTCCGAATTGGCATGCTCCACATTTGTATATCATGTGATGCTTGGACACATTTGGAATGCCAAGCACAATCTCATCCCTGCATATTTGCTTTAGTGTTCTTTCTCATATATGACCTAGCCTTTTATGCCATATCTCTATTTCATATAGAGATTGATCTTTGTAGTTGACTAGTGCTATGTTTCTGGTGTATTCAACCTCAAATGTGAAGAGTCTACTTGATTTCCCACCATGCCTTGTGAATCTGACCTGTAAGCCTTTCTCAATAATCTGTCCAACACTAATTAGGTTTTTGGTTATGGTTGGCACATAGAAAACCTTACTTAAGAGGTTCATGTTACCATTAGAACCCTTGACATTTCCAATTTTCTTGACAGAGTGTCTAGTGCCATCACATGTCTGCACTTCATGCTTCCCTTTGGGTTCTTCAAGATGAGATAACAATGCTAGATTTTTAGCCACATGATTGGAACAACCTAAATCAATATAGAAAACATGTGCATCATCTTTGCCTTGCTTGGATGCCATGTTCATTATGAGTAGAGAGTCTTCTTGGTCTTCTATGTAGTTGTTATAATCTCTTCTTCCTCTAAAACCACCTTGATAATTGTTGTTGTTGTAGCCTTGATTGTAGTTGTGATTTTAGTTGCTTTCTGCATTGTTTAACCTACCTTAGGATTGTCCATAGCTCCTTCTATGGAAGCCTCTTCTCCTTTGATTGCTAGTGTTCTTCAAGCATTCTTTATGGTGTTTTTGGTAAGACCACAGATGTTGCAAGGTGGAGTATTGTAGGATCTCGCCCTGCCTTGCTTTCCTCCTCTACCCCTTCCTCTAGTACCTCTTCCTCTACTTGCATAGTTAACTTGAGAGGTACTAGCCTCTTCTTCATTCTTTTTGCTTTTACCCTTATCCTTACTTTTATTTTAATATGTATAGAGGGCACAAGATTGGTTACCTCTAGATTTTTCACCATTCTTGTTGAGCTTTGTCTCATGGGTGAAGAGTTGCCCCATCAAGGTGTTGAGGTCAGATATTTGTTATCCATATAAAGGTCCATTGTTGTGGTGAAGGACTCCCACTTATTATCAGCTTTGATGCCATTGATGATCTATCTTACTATGTGTTCTTCTTCTATCTCCTCTCCAATGATTGCAAGTTGGTTAGCCACATCCTTCATCTTGTTCACAAAGTCATCTACATTCTATTTTGGTTGCTTTCTTAGGGTTGTAAACTCCATCCATAGCTGGTTCTTTCTAGCTCTTGTATTGGATGAGAAGTATGAAGAAATTACTTCCCAAGTCTCTTGGGAGGTCTTCCAATTTCTAATGTGAGGTAATAAGAAATCAGATATTGAGTTTGGTAGATAAGACCTGGCAAGAGCATCCGTTGCACACCAAGTGGTCAACCTTTCTTGTTCTTCCTTTGTGGGTTGATGTTTGCTCTTGAATGTTTGCATATCTTCATCTCGTGAGATGTATCGATATAGACTTCTCCATTGGAGGTAGGCTTGCATCCTTTCTCCACATATCCTCCGGCCTTGTGAATCTGACCTGTAAGCCTTTCTCAATAATCTGTCCGACACTAATTAGGTTTTTGGTTATGGTTGGCACTGAGTTGGTTGTTGAGTTAGATGAATATTGAAATCCTAAAATCTAGGGATATTTTTGGTAGGAGTTTGAATTTCAAAATGGCTCCAACTTTAGCTATAAAGTTAGACTTCAAAAGTCGCATAATAGAGCCCTCATTCGGAGAGATATTCAGAGGGATTTCAAGAGGCTATTCAGCTCATACTATATCTCTACCATTGCCCTCATATTGTGCAATCGTTCATTGCCAATATCATTGTTCTTTATATGCATTAATACATACTCTTTGATTATGTTTCATTTTCTATTCTCTGTCATGTATAACTCAAAATAGTGACCTTCTCATATCCATTTCTGAGCATGTACTTGATCATTTGTAGTGATTTAAGTTGGTATACATAGGCTATTTGTATGTTACAAAGTTTCATGTCAATTGCCTCAGCCATTCTCAAGATATGTTCAAAACATTGCTCTCTATTTTGCACTGTTAACTCCCTAAAATGTCAAGATGCATCTTAGTTTTTCTAAGCATCATTCTCTGAGCATAGTTGATCATTTCTAGTGAAATAAGTTGTGGAAGTTAGCTATTTTTTTCAATTAGATATTGCCAAAAGGATTTTGTCCAATTGTTACCAAAGGAGTATTTTTCATTTCTCTAAGCAGGTGTAGTGACCAAAATAGCAAGTTTTTGGTTCATAGTGAAAGTCCATGATTTGAGGATCATCTTCCAAAGTACTTGGGAGATTATTTGTGCTTCCTCGAAAGCTCAAGAAGTTCTACTTTGCACTCCTAAACTTAGTTTTGGCTAGTGTGAAGCAGGAATTTGTAGCACCATCTCATCTTTGGAAGGTGTCCACCATCTGCTCAAATAGTAGATATGCTGAGAAACAAAAATAAGGAGTTATTGACTTCATTTTTACTTGATCACCCTATAGCTATTGCCAAATATACATGTGAAGATATGGTGGAAATCTAAGCACAACTCAGAAGGTATGTTGTTCAGCTAAAAAAGGAGCAAGAATTGCAAGAAACAATGGGAATTAAAGTACATGCATTATATAATTGAGTTAAGGCATAAATGGAAAGAAGCAGAATCAAAGTACATAGAACAATGCAAAGAAGATGCCGATGGAATGGCTATAATCTATGATAGCAAAATTCAAAGTGACAAAGCACTTATAGTAGCAAGCGAGAAAATAAAAGACAAAGATGCACTTATTGCAAGTCTACAAGCTTAGCTAGAGAAGTAAGCAAACATGGGGACACTAGTAGTTCCAAGCTCTCACATGGCCACAGTGGAGACTGAGGTACAACCTCTTTCTCGCCCCATCACTAGTTCACCTACACATATTAAGGTGGAGGTACAAATTGATGATGAAGCGATGCAAAACAATGCACAAATAAGCCAAAGAGAGCGGACCCTACTGGTATCCTGACTCACAGAATAGTTCAAAGATGTACTAGTCAAAGTAATGAAAGAAGCAAAAATCAAAAGCAAGGATTTGGATCAGATCATAAAGCCCTTCAATGTACGATATGAGACACTAATAGAAGAGACACATCAATATATCAAAAGGACTACACAAGAGGAGCTATACCAACAATTACACTTCAGGGCTGATACATTCTCATACACACATCAAGAATTTGAAAAAGCTGATCCAATTTGGAGATGCAAATTTTTGGAAAAGAATCCTACATTGTCAGTGTATTGGCAAGATGCACCATATTTACTCTAGGTAAATCTCTCTTTTTGCCTTGTACCACAAAGAAGGCCATGGATGTAGTTTTGGAAAGCACAACATATTGGCACATTAAATAATCAATGGCTAAATTATCCATTATATCAAGCCCACCACATAATTATTTACCAACAAAAGATTACATGGTGTGGACGATCAAATTTTGGCTATCGAGATATGCATCAGTCCTAGATTTAGCAGCAAAAATGATGAATAAAGTGATGGGCATGATTCTGAGAGTTTTGAAAGTGTTCAAACATGGAGAATACACATTTTTAAACTTTATTGGTATTTATCAAGGAACACCCACTTTGAATTTCTATCTTTATATCACACCAACCCACCTCACCCTAATGGCCATCTATTCTAGACTAATGTTTTTGTCAATTCCTTATATGAAAACGTTCAAGAAGCATTTTTAAGGGATTTTTTGAAGTCGATTTAGAAATATTTTTGAAGATCTCCACCAATTTAAACGCTAGACTGCATATGAATTAAGTTTCTTTGCTGACCACTAGCAAGCACCAAACGATGGAATAAAATTAGCTCAATGGAAGGAGCTCATGATACATGAAGAAAATCTGCTTAATCAAAAAGAGCACACTGTATTTAAAACATACTCACATCACCTACAAAAGCCTATCACAGATGGTAGAGATGAGGAGGAGGGATGTGTGGAGGGAGAGCGGAGCAAGAGAAGAAGAAGAAGAGAAAGAAGAAAAAGAAGAAAAAGAAGAAAAAGAAGAAAAAGAAGGAAAAGAAGAAAAAGAAGGAAACTTTTGCATCTTCAGACTGGCGATCTACCAACGGAACTGATCTTAAGCTATCATCGAGCATCGACTAAGGTTGCGTATCACTCCAAATCCACACAGAGATGATTACTGTTCACCTCCCAACCGCCAAGCTGAATTCTATATTTCTCATAAGAGATGCTATTCTCTTGTATATCTCTAATAAGATAATAGTCTCTCCTATATGAGACTTCCTCTTCTCTCTTCTACCAAATGGTAAGTGCCTAGGTGATGCCATGTGGCATCTTTGCCACATCACTCAAGAGTGTGCATCCATAATGTGTCATTTCCTTCCCCTTGAAAGCATTTTTGTCCTCGAAAATGTAAATGAAATGTCCGTAATGGTAGAAGAAAGTGCTCGGACTCCCCTGAACCCCATGTACGCTATGTACATGGTCATCTCTGTGTGTTGTTTCCCTATATCCTTCCCCTTAAGAAGCCTCATGAGAGATCATCTCAAAGGTGGGAAACTTTTGAGTGGTGGCTATTATCTCCCATATACACCCCACCTCCAAACTATCACTCCCATAACATACAACATCATCAAAATGACCTAAGTCCATATGATGTATCCTCTATGGAGTAATAATATGTGAAGCAAGTGTAAAGTGCCAAACTTATAAGCTTGACCATACCATAGTTGAGATAATAAACCATAGTATCCTCTGAGGTATAGAACAAAGTCCCATATCAAGTGACTTCAAACCCATCTAGAACTAAATGATAGATTGCCCTCATACCACTCTAGGTCTTCCTAACCTTGAGTGTAATCAAAAGTAATAGTTTCCTCTAAACTACCTTGTGGTTATGCAATTCCATCATCTAGCTCATATATAAGAATTTCTTGGTAGTGGAATGGAATCTCTACATTCCACCAACCAAGAAGTCTATGGTTTGTCATCCTTTACCATTGGACTAAGTTCTATTGGAAGAGCATCTATTGGCACTAGTGCAAACTCTACTATTTCTCTTCCCTGTAGTTTTCCATATGAATGCAAAAGCATCCCGTTTGAGATTCAGATAATCCCTAAGTACCCATCCTCCTAACTGATGTTTACACATCATGCTCATGATGTAACACCAACTAAGATTTTGGTACCCTAATAGGTTAGATATATCTCTATCTCCTATAAACCCTAAAGAGAAGAGTAATAACTCTACTCCCAATCTAACTAATGTCAATAACTAGATCATCTCATCTAGTCAGAGACCATCGCTAAAAATAGCATAATTGCTTCTCTCAAGATTTTACAAGTGAGACTTAATCTAACCATCATGATTAACTGATCTCCCTCTTGCCTTTGATAGAAGAGTGCCACTTCTACCTAGACAACCTAAAAGTGAGAAAGTGAAACTCTCACTCTCTCTCTGTTCAATCTCTTCTAAGGAAAAGACCTCTAGTAGTGGAATGTATTCCACTTTCCCTTTCCCTTTGGAGGAGATTTTGTTGAATCCATTTTCTCTACTCATCCATAGCTGAGAACATGCATATACGTTCTCCATACTTTTCCTTCAAAACTAGTGGAGAAAGAGCCTCCCATGTGAAGGAAAAATACATTGAAAAGTAGAGAAAATGAATTCCTTATGAAATAAAGACTAAGAGATGTTTGCCAAACACCTCTTCTATCTAAAGGAAAACATACTCTACTATTCTCCTATGAAGAAATCATGTTTTCCTTTCCTTCTTTCTCTCTCAAAGAGTAGGAGCTAAAATGAGACCATTGGACTAAAGTGAGATCTCTCATGGATCTCTGAGATGATTCCCACTTTCTCCTTTCCTTAAAAGAGAAACTCATGAATTTATTTAGTCCTCTTCCATGACTGATGCATAATCCCTCATTACATATATTCCTATGAAGATGGAGAAAAGATCTCCCCTAACTAATGAAGGTGTATGTAGTGAAGAGTGGAGAAAATAAATTCCTCATAAGGGTCAAAGCCCTCTACTAAAATGGTCAGCAACGATATGACATGATACCATAAACACATGTGTATCCATACTAAAGAACAATCTCTGCCAACCATCCTCTATACATGGATCTATACGATCCCATCAACTAATGGAATTATCCTTCATGAAAAGCTGAAAATGAGTATGTGATACCAATGGTGATAAAATCACCTATCACATTCTCTATTAGAAGAATAAATCTTCTCTAAACTATGAAGGATAACTCCCAATCCTAAGAAGATGTCTACTAAGAGCTCTCCTCTGATCTAGTGAGACATGATGCCATGAATGATGAGTCCTTTTCTCCTTGGCCATAGAAGAAGAGTGCTCAAAGGGAAGTCATTTCCACTGTCCCATACCAGTGAAAACTTCTTCCAATTCACAGTGTCATACCAACCGAATATATATTCCATGTAATGGAATATGTAGGTGGACTGTAATAAATCCCATATCCTAAAATCATGTCAGTGGACTCAAATGAGTCCCATGTCCTTGAACTAGTTAGTTTGGTTCTAGTCAATATATGACAGTGGATATCCTTTTCTATTCCAAACCAATCTGTTCCTAGGTACAAAGACTAGGTCTAGGTACCTCTCTATAGATCCCGATATACATATATGTCTTGGGTACCCCAACTATTCCTGACTTAGGGATCTATGCTCTATACCATAGAGCTAGTGCCATACCTGCGGCCTTACTAACCATCACTCGAATCACATAAGCACCCATCGATGCTCTCTCATGAAACCCATCTCTGTGATCCCATCTAATTGGTTTCCTTAGTAGTGTAGCAGAAATGCTTCACTACTTGGTCAAGTGATGTGCATGAGTGAAACCAATCACTTATTGGGTATTCTCAATAATACCCCATAGTCCCCAAATCATACTGTGAGACTTATAAGTAAATCTTCACTAACTTGGAGATTATCAAACTGTATCTCATGTGCCTCTATGCAACTTCCTATAAGCTATAGGATTGCTTGTGCACACTACTAATGGGGAAGGTGTAGCTCCTTCCATTAGCAATCCTATAGTCTAAATCCAAAAGGATTATGAATAGGGATCCTATTTGCTACTGAAGTTGCTTTATCTATACTTCTATGATGGTACTAAGTCCATCAAATACATGCTTAGAAGCATGCCTACACCTTATTGAAGTTTGCAGAAAGGGCATGTTACCATGCCATAATATTCTTACCTAAAGGTAAGTGCGTATATAATGCCATGAGGAGGGAAAATTTTCAACAGCATTTTCCCAGGAAATGGAATCCTAAAAAAAATTGACCATAAGCTCAGTGGCACATAGGACACGCAACTACATAGGGCTTGACAGGCCCATGGCATGCACGCCATAAACTCATATGTGGACTCCATAACCTGCAAAACATAAAAACAAATTCTCTGTGTTGCCTAACCATGTACTTTCTGCAATCCTTTTTTCTGCAAACAATCAAAAGTGTACTTCTCGCCTATTGATCCATACTTTTAGAATTTAAACAATGATCAACATTTGACGTATGCAATCCAATCTATGCATGTAGATACCAAACATGCCATAACATAAAATAAGATGCCTGAAAGCATAAAGCATACGTCCCTGAATGATTTGATATTGGAGTTGCATGCATCCACTTCTTTTAATGAGCCCCGAGACCTCTGCACATTCCTCCTTAGGTCCTAACATAAACTTTGAAATTTCCAAAAACATTGGATCACTTCCCAAAACATAAAGCATGGTCACGTGATTACCAAAATAATACAATTTTAGTCAAAAAATGCATTAGTTACCCTTCTTTAGACCTACAAAAACCACTTTAGAACCTGCAAATGTTGATAAACTGAAATATATAACATGTGCAAAGAGCTCGAAGTGAAATTACTCAATTCGCCTTCCTGGTTTGTAAAATATGGCTCCCAAAAGGTAGTCGCCAAAAACTATTCAGAATTCGCAGGGCTCTACAGACCTGAAAAAATACTTATTTTCCAAAATTTCTTTTCATAAAATGAAAATAGACCTTTTGCTCTTCGAAAATGAGCCATAGCACGTCCAATTTTGAGTTTTCTAGCCCAAGATATGGCCATTCCAAGTGGGACATGCCAAACTAATGGACTGTTGGAGGGGTTGGAAAAAGTGTGAAAATGTGATTTTTGGGGTGCCCCAAAGCATTCTTCCATCAAGCAAATGCTAAAATTATCTCCATAAACTCAGAGAGTGGTATATGAAGATGCTTGGGCCCTTTTTCACCTTTCCAAATCCTCCCTTCGTGCATGCTAATTCGATCCCCAAAAGAGGCCTAAATCAAGATTTTTACTTTCATGTAAAACTTAAATGGGAGCTCTTAGCAAGCTTCTAATCCGCTCTTAATATGGATTTCTCTTGGATTTTATACAATAATCCATGGGGATCCTCTTACATGATCTTTATTCTTACTCCCAAAAGTGGAGCTTGGCAAAAATTAACATCTAAATTTTTTCCAAAAATGGCGGGAAGGGGTTTTTTGAGGAACTAAAATTCCGCCTTAACTTATCATTTCAATGAATCTAATGATTTGTCTATGAATTGCATACACCATATCTCAGTCTATATACTTTTTCCAATCCATCCATAGCTATCGCACCTCTTTTTCCCTCTTCCAAAATGGGAATTTCTTAGATTCAGGTGCTGAGATTTTTTCTCAAACTGTGATGGAAGGGGGTTTTGCGGAGCTTCAAAATCCCATAATACTGAGCTATATTTTGGATTTCTTGATTGTATATGGAAGTCAATACACTAGACTATAGGTGTGCATGATTTTTCTTCCAAACTAAGAAAAATCGTGCTTCATTTCCCTTCCCCAAAATGGTTACTAGTAAAAAATAACTCCTGTGAAAATCACAAACAGCGCTGCTTCCTAGATACCCAAAGCTTACTCTTTCTTGAAGTTTGAGGGAATCCTTGATTCAAGATGAGAGTATATATCTCATTCTCTCCATATGCAAGATTTCCCTCCCTTTGCCTTCCGAGAGAGACGCTCTTGTCTCTTAATTTCTAAAAATAACAAGAAAGCTCATACCTGTGATTAATACGAAGCTCCATTGTCTTTCTCTTTGGAACCACGATACTGGAAAGTTCATGGGAGGAATTCTCTTCCTTCAGGAACTCTTCATATGTGGCAGGTGCATCCCATCTATATCTCTTTTTGTCTCTTTTCGATCTTCATTGGAAGTTGCCTTTAACTCATGTCCTTTTAACTTTGTGTGGCTCCAAAATCAAAGACAAAGAAGAGAATAAGACCCTCTCTCTCTAAGATACGTGAGAGAGCTCAATAGAGTCTCCGAGCATTAATCGGCAGTCACCCTTCTATGAGCTCAATAGAATCTCCGAGCGTTATCAGACGGACGTCCTTTTGTCTACTACCAACATTGATATATTAGATTGAAATGGTTTGTAGAACAAAAAGTCATGGGTGGTTGCTACTTGATCAGCCCCCCAAACGGGTGGCGAGAGGTCAAATCCTGCCTCCGTCAGTGTTCAACTTTGCCCAAAATGGATCGCGATAAGCTTTGATACCATATTTTGCATCTTCGGACTGGCGATCTACCGACGGAACTGATCTTAAGCTGTCATCGAGCATCAACTAAGGTTGCATATCACTTCGAATCCACACAGAGATGATTACTGTTCGCCTCCCAACTGCCGAGCTGACTTCTATATTTCTCATAAGAGATGTTATTCTCTTGTATATCCCTAATAAGATAATAGTCTCTCCTATATGAGACTTCCTCTTCTCTCTTCTACCAAATGGTAAGTGCCTAGGTGATGCCATGTAGCATCTTTGCCACATCACTCAAGAGTGTGCATCCATAATATGACAAAAACACAAGCACAAACCAATACAATGAAAAGATCTCACCCTCTACCCAAAGCCTTGTAGGAGCACACATCAAGCTACAAAGGGAAGGATGGAGGGCCAAAAAGTGTAGACAAAGAAGTTAAACAAGGTCCTTCCCACACCCATACGGTCGTTCCAACAATAGAAAGAACTCCACTGAAAGGTGGCTAAAAGAATGAGACTCTAGTCACTATGTGTATGCAATGAATAGGAATATATAGGCTAAAGAAAACCAATAGACAAAGGAACCAGAAGCATTGGACTTAGGTTTGGACAGGGACAAATTTTCTAAAAGTCTTGAACGTTTCCTCCACCGCTAGTGGCATTCAGTTAAGAGAAATATAAACTACCTCTGAATCTTCCAGGCCTCCACGATTGTTCCTAGTGGGCAATTCAACATGCAACATCACGATGAACACGACCAAGATGAAGAACGATGCAAGAGGATAAAAGCTATCAAGGGATGACATCGACTAAGAAGAGGAGAGTGTTGCAGAGGAGAAGAGTCAAGAGAAGCAAGCCCCAAAAAGTTTCAAATTTAAGCATAATTTTTCTTCTTCAAATTTCCATGATATTATATCAAGAGCCATGTAAAACCTCTAAAGGAGTCCTCTAGATGCACAATCGTGGAACCTTGTAACCTTATCCTTGTACAATAGTAGGGATTTATTGAATTTTTAATAAAAGTGTCAGTCTCATGTGTGAAAGGATCATTTTGAGGGCACATGTATATAAGTCACTTGGTGAATCTTTATAGACACTTTTTGCCATTGTGAGGAATCAAGTTGAAAATTTCGAATTTGCTTCTTCTTCCCTACATATCTCCTTCTCCAAGAGCTTGCATGTGTGTATGTGGCTTGGAATGTGTGCCCAGAGTTGTTTTCTACCCCTTGCCCATCTGTTTCCATCATTGTAGTGTGTGTGTGAATCTTAATGAGTTGTGGAGTGGAGTTGGTGTTTCTTGCCACTTAGAATTTTGCTCATAACTTGGAGCACATCTATCAAATTAGGCGAAAGATACACCATTGGATGCACCTTATTGAGGGCTTCTAAAGGAACCCACTATTGAACATATTTGAGTCCCTAGGAAATTCAGTCTTAGATACATAGTGCTTAACCACCTACCAATTCTTAACAACTAGGAAATGCATAAGCACGCTCATCTAAGAGACCAAAAATTGAATATCAAGTTGAGCTATGCCTTAGTAAATCAAGCATCCAGTACCCTAATGATAGAGAACAAATTTAATTCATCTCCAACATCATGAAGATTCAACCATAAACTTTTTCCAAAGGAGTGGAAATAGGTTTGGAATCTTTAAGCAAATGCTTGGTATCTTCAATTTCAATGATTGTTGTAATGGTACTGAACATTTCAATAAAGTGAAAGGTATGTTCATCTCCATATGTGTAAGCATTGCTTTATACCTAGAAATGCTACCATCTAAATGATCTTTTTCTTGTCTTTCTTTATTGGCACTAATATCAAAGTGTGGTTATCCTCAAAAGCTTTGATTTCCTCTTGCATATCCTCTATCCATTCCTTGCATGTGTTTGCTTCTTTAAAGCATGTGTGTTTTTGTAAAAGTTTTTTCATATATGCATAGTGTAAATCCATAAATGAATCATAAGTAAGCCTCTTCACTAGATACCTTACCCTATCGAATCTTCTCACTTTACCTATCCTTTGATTTTGAGATTTGTTGTTTGCCTCTGATGTCTCCCCCTTCTTTGCATGATGTTCTGCATTGAGTTCTATCCACAATTCCCCATGTTCGTTGATTTCTATGAACTTGGCCTTGCCTTTGTTTCTTGCATCACTATGTTCACTTGATTTAGGGCTATCTTTACTCCATGATGAGTTTCTACTTGACTCCTTTAGTCCATTAAGACCCATGCTCTCACATTTTTCATTTCTATGTGCATAAATACATTTGAAGAACACATCTAACATCTCTTCATACCTTTTGGTCCTTGGTTGTAGGGTTGTAGCATCCATATCCCTTTTTTGCATATATACCCTATGAATACACATGTTTCTTATCAATCATCAAGTTTTTTTCTAAATTCACTTGATATTAGGACATAAAAAATACAACCAAACACTTTTAAGTGTGATACATCTAGTTTTCTTAGATACCAAGCTTCATGTGGTGTTGAAGCAAGTATACCTGATCTACATGCTTTGTTCATGATGTATATGGTAGTGCTTGCTCAATCAGCCCATTAACAATTTGTATTTCCATGTCATCATAGACCTAACAGATTTTGCAATATACCTATTCTTTCTTTCTGCTACACTATTTTCTGTGATGGGTAGCTGCATGTGATTTTTCTATTGATACCATTTGACTCCAAGAAATTAGAGAATTTATGGGAGAATTATTCTCCCCTCCATGTGACCTTAAACATTTGATGTACCTATAACATTCCTTCTTGACAATAGCTTTGAGCTTCTTGAAGTAATATAAGACATCTAATTTATGCTTCATGCAAAAGAGCAAAGACATACTTGTAAATCATCAATGAAGGCTAAAAAATAACATTAATTACATTGAACTCTCCTTTGTTGACCCTTAAACATCTATATGAACTAGATCAAGTGGATGATAACTTACATAGTTACTCTTCTTAAATGGTAACCTCGTTTGCTTAACCAATTGAAAAGCTTCACACAAGTTCATGGGATTTTGACTATGGAGATTTGATAATGCAAGTACTAACCTCTTTTTCTCCATATTCTTCAATACCTGAGTATTGATATGTCCATGCCTCTTGTATCAAGACCCGATTCCACTATATTTTTGCTTCCATATGTCAAGTAGGCTTAACTTTTGTCTTGTAATCACTCATCTGCATCTTGGCTAACATGCTGTCATTCTCATTTTTGTAGAATCATAATTACCTTGCCCTTTGTACGATGAGTTGCTTTTGTCTCTCTAATACCAATCCCTTGCATAGTAGCCATGTTTGCCACACATGTAGCATTCATCTGATTTGTTGTTGCCCAAGATTGATTGTATCTTCCTTCTCTTCCTCTATACTTGCTTCCTCCTCTTGATCAAGAGAGCCTTCATCTTGATCAGATTCTCTATTTGATCCGTGTCCTTGCCTTCCTTTTCCTTTTCCTTGAGTTCTTCCTCAACCTCTTCCTTTACATGGATAAGATTCATTGCCCTTTTCTCCAATGCTCATCTCTTTCGTAATGATGAAAGCTACTAATTATTCAAAGTTGAGAAGAATATCTTTGACATATATAGAATCTCTGAAAGCATTCAACTTCTCATCATCCCTAGTTCCATTCAATGTATATGTAAGTAGGTCATCATCATCTATGTGAAAACCTATGGATACATATACACCACTTACTTCCTTGATATTTAGGAAGTAATCATTGATGTTGCTACTTCACTAGTAGCCTTCTTTTGAGTTGTATCTATGCTCTTGAAGTGGATACAGTATCACCTCTTCTATCAAAGACTTCAATGGCTCCTTCTAGTCCTCTTCAAGTGTCTTTGTGTGCCAAATTTGCTCTGATACCATTGATGGGAGAATATAAACCTTTCTATGTAGCTTGAAGCCTGAAAGACCTCACATATTTGGCTTCCCTTGACATGCAGATAGAGACTGTTGTTCACTCTGAAATTGATTTTTCTTAGATTATGGAGATTTTAGAAGATCTTCATACTAACTTTAGAAGAATATATTGCCTTTCTAACGAGGCATCAATACAAGAAATGGATACCATATGAAGATGGAACACTACTCATTACTCAAACCTAACTAGCTCCTTGCAAAGAAAACAAAGTGTGAGTTATGGCTCCTCAAAATATGTAGAAAATACAAAAAGAAATAGTGGAATTTCTTAGCAAGGATTCTACTAACGGATTCAAACTCTAAATGTGATAACACATGCAAGGCCACAAAAATTTGAAGTACATGATGTGTTTATATGACTTGCAAAAGATCCCCTAAATGATAAGATTCTCTTTTGCTAGAAAATAGGGTTCATCACACCTAAGTGTGATAAGTGGTTGATTGAGATTCATGAAGGGGATTCAAATTCAGTTTTGATTGAATGAATAGTAGTACTTGGAACCTTTCTTCATAGTGATCGAATCATCCAAAATTGAGATCGTTCAAATCATTCCAAGTTTGGAGATTGTTTGTAAAGAATAGTTACCTCCATGCAAAATGTGGTTCAAGAAAAGCACACCAATCTTCGGGAGATCAAAGAGAGAATCACTATCACGTCTCGATCCTAGAAACACGTCAACATCAAGAGCTTATCTATGGGTACGCTAGTGGAGAACGTTATTATTATGAAGATCTAGGTAATAATTAATACATGGTGTATGATGCACCATTTTGTGGTCAAAAGATTAACCCATGAGTGGGTCCTATATCATGTACAACAAAAACCACTTGAATTATGATTATCCACATCCTCCTAATCATTACACAAGTGCTTGAGTAGAGATAGGATTTTCTTGGATCGTGGAAAGGTGCATTCCTTTAAACGTTGCCCCAACAAACAATCTAATTACAAAAAGACCACATACTAATATCGTCAAGACCATAGGGACATTAGACATAGCCTAAGACACATCAATACACGTTAATGCTATCAAAAGAGCACAAAAACAAAATTGAAAGTTTCCCATAAAAAATGAAGAACTAAGTTTCTTAGCAAAAAATGAAAATAAATATAATCCTTTAGTGGTAATATCCATACCCACAATTGAGTCAGATCCTAGGTTTCTCATGCCATCCAATTGAGGTTGGTACTTACACTCATTTGAGGCTTCATGTGTATATGCCATCCATTGCATGTTCAGAAGGAAATCTTAATTTGGTTGATTCCCTGACAATTTTTCATTAGTCTTAACGGACCAAGATATTACAACCTTTAATTTTGAGAATGATGTAAATGATGAACGTATCTATGCATGAAAAAATATCCCAAGTACTATGCCTTGGTTGATGCCTTAATAACCATCTTCCATGGAAGACTTAAATGAGCATAGGATATCTTTTGGTTGCAGAGTTTCTTTAAATAAATATGTATGATTTACTTGTTATATTTCCTTAAATAGAAACGAGGGGGATCTCGTATAACCTATGGTGTGGTTCTACATATAGGAAACATTCATCTAAGGCACGTAATATTCACAATAAGTAGTTATTCATGGTTGTAAAATATCAATATAGAACAAAACAACACATGCTTATTGGGCTCACTCAAATAGCAATATTGGAGATCTCTTAGAAATTATGAACTACGCTTGTCTCCACTGATAAACCTTGCAACATGCATAGAATGTCAATATGCACACTACAAGAAATAGGGGGCAGAGCAACGCCCCCGAATTGAAAAAAAAAAACGAGCACCGTCGCTTATGCGATGCTAGCGTCGCATAAGCGACGGTCTTGTTTTTGGATTTTTTTTTCGGGCATTCATCGCATAAGTGATGCCTGCATCACTTATGTGATGCTAAATGAGTGTGTTGCAAATAGCGTCGATAATTAGCAACGCTATTTGCGACGTTGGCAAATTGAATAGCGTTGCATATGCGATGCTTTGGAATGTTTAAAAAAAATTCAATTTCTCCCGGCAGAGATTAACACGCGAGAGCAAGAAGAAAATGAGAGAGAGAGAGAGAGAGAGCGAGAGAGAGAGAGAATGCATCTCGTTGAAGCGAGGTATGCGCATACACACACACTTACACACACAGCGTGTTTACGTTTACTTTAGGGGTGAAGGAAGGATTATGGCCGATATCCTACGAAACATGAGATCGAGTATGCTACACATTTTGGATATCGGCATTTGAGCGAGTATATGCGAGATCATCTTGATGCCTTTGTGAGTATTATTGAATTTTATATAATTATTTTATTTTTATGAATGGTTTAATTGTTTTATTTATTTATGTTTGTTATATGTAATACAAGAGTATTATGGAGAGACAGATATGGATGAGGTGGAGAGATAGACACAGGAGGGACAATCTCGATCATCATAGGGTGATTATGATGATGAGGATGAGGATGATCAGGATGATCATGATACTACTGCTGATGATGATGATGATGATCATGATTAGGATTTTAGTTGATTATGACATTGGATTATATGTATTTACATTGATATATATATATATATATATATATATATATATATATATATATATATATATATATATATATATATATATATATATATATATATATATATATATATATATATATATATATATTATCTATATACTTTTCATTTCAGTTATGTTTTGAATTGTGTGTATGGTATTAACTAATGAAGAGTTTTGTTTTATTGATTGTTATTATTGTTTATATTAAGCATGTGTTTTAATACTTTAATTATATAATTCATTCATATGTGTGTAAATAAGTGTATATGTATGTGTGTGTATATGTATGTATGTGCATGTGTATGTATGTCTATATGTATGTATGTGCATGTGCATGTGTAAGTGTATATGTGTGTATGAGTATGTGCATGTGCATGTGTATGTGTGTGTATATGTATGTGCATGTATATGTGTAACTCTATGTGTATATGTGTATATATATGTGCATGTATATGTGTATATGTAGGTATGTGCATGTGTGTGTGCACGTGTATATGTGTTTCAATACTTATGGTAAAAGGCATGGCTTTTGACAAAGGAGCTATCCTAATCCTATGGGACTCACCATGACAAAACATTCAGCCATGTTGCAAAGATGATTGCAATTAGAGCAATCATTGGAGTATCAAAATCTAGGAGAATAACCAATCGTATGTGAAAAATGTTTTTCTTACTCATGACTTACAGGAGAGAATTTACATGACCCAACATTTAGGTTTTAAAAACCCTATATATTCTTATTAATTTTTGTAAACTTAAGCAAGCATTGTTTACTCTAAATCCAACCCCTAGGGCTTGGAATGAAAGGTTTTTGGATTATTTACGTAGTTGTTGATACAACATAGGTGATGCAGATCCTTCTCTATATACTAAGAGGCAAGGACAATGTGTTGTCTACATATGCACATATGTGTGTAACTTGATTATAAGAGGAACTGATGATGTAGGTAGAAAATGGATAAAAGCCAAGATTTTGAAGGAATTCAAGAGCTTTGATCTTGGAGTGCTAAAATGAATCCTTGGATTTGAAGTGATTTATGCTAAGCTATGTTAAGGTGAAGGAAAGTCCATTGCAGACATTTCATCATATAGAAGCACAATTGGAAGCATTAATTATGCTATAATTACAAGGCCTCATTCGCCATATCTTGTAAGAGTAGTTTCACAATTTCTTAATTCACCTACTAGAGCTCACATGAATGCACCCAAGAATGTGATTAGGTACAAATATACAATCAAATAATCATTTATATTACCCTTATGATTAAGGACTACAACCAAAGGGCTTTAGTAATTCATCAATCTATTGGAAATCTAAAACTGATTAAGAAAAGCAACATGAGTAGGAAGAAGAGCAACAACACCCCACTTTCAATGAGTTCATCCATAGAGTCCACAAGAGAATGGATGTAGTTGAGGCTCATGCGTAGTAGGAACATTACCATGCCACTACCCTCTACCAACAAGGGCATCACAACCTTGACTTTGATGCCACATTTGTTTCTAATCTCCAAATCATATGTGAATTAATTGGAGCATATGAAACATCCCACTTAGTATGTCAATGCTAACAACCTCCACCTCTGTGCATCTACCCTAAGCTTCCACCCACAAACCAAGCATAGCCACACTCTCCATCTACTTGTCTCCCAATATGATTCCAAAGAAACTATCCTTGGAGGACATGTCCCACCACTACTATCACTACTAAACTTGTTGGGCTTAGAATGCCTCCTCATTGCCAATGAATTTTGGAGAATTACCAACATACCTCAAACAAATTTGTTATGGTCAGAAAATCAACATTTTCATGTACACTTTCCCTAACCCATTGAATGACATCTACATCATCATCATTGTTCTCTCCCCACCATTAACACCCACATGACCACAAATCAGTGCACACAAAATGTTTATGGTAACCACCATGGAATAACTCACCATAATATTGAACGCACCGCTTGACATGAATGTTCCCTTTCCTCCATCATCATTCATTCATAGCAATTCATCGTTGCATTGACTTCATCGAGTACTGAAACTACCCTCAACCATATGTTTAGTATTCTCACTCAAGATAGAGAGAAATCTCAATCATTTGAAATGCTCAATTGCACATGTGTGTGTATGTATACGCAATTGTGCACACACACATACACACACACACACACACTCACACACTAATAAAGCGATAGGTAGGAGATTGTTGAACCACACCCTTAATAGACATGAGATGGATGAACTAGAATTATCTAAGAGGGAGGATTGACCCAAACCATGGATTTTGGGGCAAGTGATTAGTCTATCACAGTCCTAGTCAGGAGATTATGAGTTCGAATCTCCTATAGATACTACATTTATATAAGAGACTTGGAAGTAGGGTTGGGCAAGGTGGATGGATTTCACAAATCTCATGGGACCTAGTCACCCCTAAAAACCATTTCGGCACTCCTTCATGTAAAAGGTTACTAAGAGGGGTGGGAATGCTCTAAGAATTCCATTGAGTAAAGATTGGAGTCTATCTTATAATTCGAAGGTTAGATTGAGGCATGTAAGATATTGATGGAAAACTTTGATAGGAAGGACATCGTTGAACTACACCCTACGGTGGAGAATCACAAAGTAATCATGAATTATGTCTTTTGGGCCATGTGCTAATCCCATCACACTCCTAGCTAGGATGTCATGACTTCAAATCCCCCAGACTTATTACATTGTTATCACGGCCTAGCAAGTGAGCTTGGGCAAGGTGGATGGATTCCACAACTTTCATGGGCACCCAATGGCCTCTAAAAAGGTGCATGGGCACATTTGAGGCTTCATATAATGTATATGCCATCCATTGCATGTTCACAAGGAAATCTTAATTTGGTAGATTCGTTGAGAATTTCTCATTAGTCTTAACCAACCAAGATATTACCACCTTTAATTTTGAAGAGTGACAAATGAAAATTGCAAAACACCATATATTCTTGATAGATTTTGGAAAAAAGTTATCTTACAATCATTCTTTGTAGCTCTCTCTTCAATATTCTCTAACAAATAGCTTCTCCCCTATAGAAGTGCACAACATCCTCTTTAAATGGACGATAACAATCCAATACATGTGGCATACAACTACTAATTCACATGCAACTATACCTACTTATAACATAATTCTTTTAAGTACAATCCAATGCAATAACTATCCGAATGAGTAACATTACATAACATCTAACTGAGTAGCATTTTAAGTGTGCAACTAAGTTATTACACTTCTATCTTAGTTTTATAGATCTTAAGATATAAGGCCTAGCTTGAGCATCCCTTGCACACCATAGTGTAAGCTTTTAAGTTTAGCATCAACCAATTTTCTAAAAAGTTATAAATGATTTTAATTAGATTTCATATGGTTAGTAACATAACGATCTCAATACATACTTGCTACCAACTTAGGTTATGCAAAAATATAGGTTCTATTGTTAGACATGTTGGTCTCAAATTATAGATATTAGCACATAAGTTTGAGATGGGGAGATTATACATAAGAATATTAATATTGTGTACTTGATTGAAATAAATGGATACAAATATAGAGAGAATAGTGATTCTTAAGATATGATTGTATATAAAAAATTGTTAATAACAAACAACTAATGCACTAAATAAGCATTAACTAAAGTGTTTTTGAGATCCTATCCTACAAAGGAATTGAGGACATGCTTCATTACTTTATATGCTTCCTCTTCTAAAGCCTTACTAATGAAATATTCCCTCTAAAACTATAAATGTGGAGTAATTATTTGAATCTTCAACTTTCTTTTGATTATTCACACTTGTGTGTTTTCCTTCACCTTCCTTTCTCTTTTGTTTAAATACTTGATTATTTAGGAGATGTGCATGACCTCCTTTGGATAAGGCCCCATGTTTTTCTTTTTCTCTAACCTTAATGATGTTTTCCTTTATCCATTTGTGCTACATTGGTGCATAGCATAGCTATATTTGCAACGTGATTCAAAGTCTTGAAGCTCATAAAAATAACATGCCACTTGTTTGTTCATAAGAATCTATGACTTTAAAGATATATTTTGATGAAGACCAATTTTTATGGCAACCCATCCATTCTTCTTTCAATGACATGATTTCCTAAGTGACTGATTCTTTATTTACTTGAAAGAAAAAGTGTGCAAATATATTGTTGCATAATGATTCCGATTGATGTACAAAGATGCATATCATTACGTTTACATGACTTTTTATTTTTATATATTTTTTCGAACTATTGAGACGATAATTTTGAGATGTTTTACTCACTACTGACAGTCCCTTTGTTTTTCTCGATTCTCTTATTCCATGTAGAAAACTTCATTGATACCAAAGAATGATTACAAAGTTAGAGGTCCATATGTGTATCATAAATTTGTACCTCAAGTACCTTAGAAGAATTTTTATTAGTTAAACATTTGAATAGTATGTTTAGTGCAAAGAAGAGAGCATTTATTTTTCTACTCAAGAGTCATAACATAAAATTCAAGTTCACTTTTTCTATGTTACTTCCAAATTTTATACAAGAGGACATGTTTCATTGATTTTAGGGAATTAAGGAAATCTTACACCTAAGTCTCTCGCTAATAGGAATGTTCTCTTTAAAAAAAACAGAATGCTAGTGCAGGCAACATAAAGAGAAGGAATGCACTCCATGGGAGGGAGAATCGTGCACAAACTCGTGAAGAAATGGCGCAAGTCTTGTCAGACTAGACCATCTGCCGCGTTCATAATGCGACAGCCATAGAGAAGTGCTAATCTGCCACGTCTCTTGACCCCATTTTATCATTAAGACAGGGTTGCTTGGCTGCGAAGGAAGGATTTATCTGCAAATAGGGACCTTCAATTTTCATCAGTGATCAAGTACAGGCAGCAGCCATGTAGCCATGCAAGGTGCATCTGTCTAAAGAACTGCTTTAGGAGTCGTTTTAGCTGCTCTGTGATCCTGCAATAGAGCGATGTAGTTGTTACGCTCCCTCAAGTTTAAGGAAAAGTGTCAACGAACGAAAGAGGTACTGCTAGTGCCGTCTCTGCACTTCTTTGTTTTAGAAAGGAGGATGATCCATATCCATATCCATACAGTAGTAATGAGTAGCATGAGACTGTTGGTGTCGCCGACATAGTCTTTGCTCACACCATTTACTGAAGCATATTTGACGTTAACCTGAAGAAAGCCAACGGCTAAGTGCTTCTGTGCATGAAGTCCATGGTCGAGTCCTGTGGGTATAGAGAGCGTCAATACCTCCATGCTGAGTTTGTATGGAGAATGAGATCAACCTCCCGAAAAGCCCTTGCTTATTTCCTGTATGAAGGCTGAGTATGGACGGCCTATGACCCTGAGCGTGATGGAATAAAGTTTGTCAAATCGAGGGCTCATAAAGGCACGCCATAGAACATGCAGGCTTGTTGCATGATATTTTTCATGCATTTTCTCTCTGATTCGTCTGTTGTGCATAGAACTGGATAAGTGTAGTCTTGATCACACAATGCACATGGCTTGTGGACAGGCGGGATAGCCTCAAAGATCTTGTCAATGTCAGGGTCAAGAACAAAGTTTGTACATGGTTGTTCTCTTAGGCGTGATTCTCTCTGATCGTCAGAACGTTCTTCCCTTTTCTTTTTTTTGCGCTACGGCTATTTACCAGCAACAAATTCCACTCTACGAGTTCATCATAAATGATCATGCCGGTGCAAATTCCTTTTTACAG